>CAUZXS010000049.1:0-54402 GCA_963585895.1 Sepioteuthis lessoniana | reverse complement strand
CATAAGATCTGCTATTTGAGCAGAATCGTTTCTACCCATAGGAACATCAAAATTATCTAAGTCAGTTTTTATCCAAGTAGAATCAATCCATTTTCTTGTTTGATCTGAAGAAGTCTTGTTAATTTTTTAGAGCATTGATTTATATCAATGCTTTTAACAGGATAAAAATAAATCTATTATCTTAATGTGACCGATTGTTGTTGTTGTTGTTGTGTGTGTGTTTTTAAGTAATTTGCTCTGTGGATTTTATTTGCATTGAGTTTTTGACCGGGATTACTTAAATTTGATATTTTATATTTGAATATTCTAATTATCTTGCTTGGAATTGTACCCAACTCCAGATTAACTGGATATATATTTATATATATATATATATATATATATATATATATATATATATATATATATATATATATATATATATATAAAAGAGAATGATACACCCATCAACATACACAGTTGTTCAAACCAAACACCCATCCACCCCAGTTATTAAACCCATCCTCCCCAGTTATCAAAATCAATTAGCCGCAGACAATCCGATGATTCTTCCAACATGGGCATTTTCAGTAAATACAAACACATATACGACAACCCACTAAAAAACAGCGGTTACAGACAAACATTGAATACACACCTCCAAAAAGCAAGCCAAAAGACAGGAATAGGAGTATAATTTGGTTTAACCCGCCTTACAAAAATGCGTAACATCAAACATAGGTAGGGACTTCCTAAATCTAATAAGCAAACACTTCCCAATCATAGCCCCCTATCAAAAATCTTCAACAGAAACAATATTAAATTCACCAACAGTTTCACAAGCAACATGTCTCAAATAATAAAAAGCCACAACAAAAAGATCGAATCCATCCACAGCACCACTCACTCCATCAATCAATGCAATTGTAGGGATAAAAATACACGTAACCTCTAATAGGAAAATTCCCCCAGAAAGGTGTTGTGTACAGAGCCACTGTAAAAAACAAAAGCTCAGTCAAGCAATATATAGGTGCAACGGAGGGTAACATAAAATAAAGGATATATAACCACAAAATTTCCTTCACAAACTGAAATCAATCATCTAACACTTCTTTATCCTCATACATATGGCGCCTAAAAGACATGAACATCTCTCCCACCATCATTTAGGAAATACTAAAACTAGCACCCACCAACAACAAGACATCAAGAAAATGCCTTCTTTGCCTCCACGAAAAACTAGGTATTATCACCTACCCATCACAAAACACTCTGCTAAACAAAAATGAGTACAAACATCTTCTCTCACACTTCGACCCATACACATAACCCATCAATCTTACCTATACCAACTCTACTTCAATAAAAAAATCACAAATGACCCCACATCCCACCCGACGTACTGTAAGTACCACTTTCCCCCATTAATCCCCATATCCTTCTTCACGGACTTCCACAACCTGTTAACATTATATTAGCCATGTTTTCATGAGTGTTAGTAACTGGGCTCCACACAGTATATTTATCATATCTCCCACGTACACTTCATCATATATTACAATAACGTATACGTAATATAACATTAACACAATACAGATAGCTAATAAAAACTATTGTAACCCATCACCATTCCGCACCTATTACCCTTATGTCCTAGACCTATCATGCTTACACGTCATATCATATATTCATTTCTTTAATTATATAATGATGATAATTTGCTCATTAGTTAAAATCATCACCATACACACTCACACACATAAAAAATGACATAGTTTATACAAACAATTATTGCAACGTTTTAACATTATATTCACTATATTCCTTACGTACATACAATCATGTTGTTACTATGATATATACGCAATATATCATTAACACATGATAACTAATACAACTTATTATTGTAATCTAACACAAATCACATTCCAGCATAAAATACCAATACTGCATAATATTCCATAGTAAATTACAATATAACATATCTCTCCACCATGATATTCATTGCGATTCTGGCCTACCATACTACACTCACCTATTTACGCTTACAAATCAAAACTTTATTTTCTTCGAAATGCAATGATGATATTTTGTTCCTTAGTTAAAATCCCCACCACAAACACGCACACAAATATATAAAGAAACAAATAAAAAAATTTTTTCTCAGTCATTCGGTAGCAAATTGGTATCCAGGAGACAACCCCAAATCTATCGTGTTGGGTATGTATCTTCATGCACACATATACTAATCATCATTTATACATACACAAAATTTATCATACACAATAATACGCAAATATAACGCCCACACAGTCACAAGCACACATAAAGAATTGTACACAGTTCTAACGGTTTTGACTGTATTTTTCGATTTTTTAATTATCTTTCGTTATCTGCCTGATGATTGTCGTTTATAAAACGTCATGGAACCTAATGTCACAGAAGAGCTTCCATGCTATTAAATATATATAAAATCTAATATATATTTACTTATTATTATTATTATTATTATTATTATTATTATTATTATTATTATATAATAGCTTTATCACAGATATTGTGGACTTTTCAAATTATATCACATTTGGTTCGCCACAAACCCACAAACTGAATTAGTGACAACCAACACTGTTACAATATATATATAATGTGTGTGTATGTATGTGTTTATATATACACACACTTACATGCATACATATATATATATATATATATATATATATATATACTTTTGGTGGGTACATCCCTCAGATATATGGCCTTTTTGTCAATGATTTTAAAATATTTTCTTCCTCTCTTTTGTAATTTCTTTTCCAAAGTGTCGATAAAAATTGTATCATTGTGGGGCGAAGTTCTTTGATTTCAATTAATAGTTCCTAGTATATTTCCATTTGTTGTATAATGTATTGTTCTCTCTTCTAATATTTTTATTTTAGCTTTTAATTATATATTTTTCGTTTTTGTTTTTTTATAGTCTTCTGAGTCGTATGGTGTGATTTTTTTTCTTAAATTTTCTTGGGATCAAGATTTCATCAATTCCTATGAAATCTTTGTAAATTGTTGATGTTTCTTTGCTTTTAATTGCATTGAAGATTGCTAGCTTCCTTTAATTTAAGAGGTTTCCCCACATTTTGAGCTTTTGACTTTTCATTTTGTACGTTTCCTCTTAAATTGAAAACAAATAAAGCCGATAATTTTTTAAAAACTAAACAAGATAGGTTTGATATAAGTAATAGCGTTTATTATTATTAGTGTTTATCGCTACATTTTCCTTAATAAATAAATAAATAGATTTTTCTTAATATAAAATAGGTTGATTTTTTTTACAAGAATTTAGTTACTGAAGGTTTTATGCGTTGTGTTAAAATTGTTTTTTAGATACATGATATCATACAATGACATTACATCCAACTTCTTGCTCATGTTTTCTCTATCCTTTTTTTTCAAACGAGTAAGAATCCATTGAAGAAATATCTAAAATTTAAAAAAAAATTCTCTTTGTGATAGCTATTTGAAGAGGTTGGTTTCTCCTATTGAGTTGCTGAATGAAATAAATTCATAATAGCCAAATGACGGTTTATTGAGTGTTTCATATATATATATATATATATATATATATATATATATATATATATATATATATATATATGTATATTGTATACTTAGGCAGCAAATCATTATCTAAACAGGTTTGGTTTAATATCGCAGATTGCTTCTTAAAAAAATAAAAGAAACAATCTGCGGTATTCAACCAAACCTGTTTATATATATATATATATATATATATATATATATATATATATATATATATATCCATTAGGACTATTTATAATTTGCTAAGCCGATCATCTTTTGAATTGTTTGTTTTGAAGAAAAAAGTTAATCATTGTAAGTGATGTTCATACAATCGTATTGGAGAATTAATCTCTCTGAAGTTGTAATTAGATTTTAAGTGAATTATCATCTTGACGACTTTTGACTGAAGAAGAAAGTAGAAAAATCGAAAAGAAAACAATAATGAAACGAAAACCTGCTTTCCATGCTTGAAGGTTATACAATCTAATATTGAAGAAAGCCAGGACCTGAAAAGTGGGATTTTTCAGGAAAAATATAGTTTATCGAAAAGTTTTAAAACTTTAAATATTATTTTTAGTTGTTTCATTAATTTTTTTATATGATTTATTTGATTTTTTTTGGCTATGTTCTATATATGTAAATAATTATCGCCTTTGGATATATATGTAACTCCTTAATTTTCATATTAGTAAAATTCTAATTATGTTTTATATATATATATATATATATATATATATATATATATATATATATATATATATGTATATATATGTGTGTGTGTGTGTGTGTGTGTGTGTGTGTATTTACTCAACCTTTTTGCTACAAGAAGAATGTGACACAAAGCCAATTTTTAAGCGGAGTAGAGCTAGTTTGAATTCAGGATTTTCCTTCTCCTAGACTGGTTACTTAACCATGGCTTAATGGCCCAGTATGTCTGATTATTTAATCATTGCTGGATGACTAAGGCTAGAAGAGAAGGGTTCATGCCTCTCCCTCAGGGCATTAGCACAAAGTGAAATGCAAACCACCTCATCTTGGATTTGAATTCAAGTGGCAGATTTGATTTCCTACGACGTTAACCGTTATGCTAAGCCAGGAATATGCACCATGTATATATGAAGATTCAGAATGATATTCTAAAAATCTGGTACAAAATATTGTTTATTGTAGATTAACACATCCTGTAAAGACGACGATTTCTGACTCGAAATCGATGAGCCATAACTTAAAAATACTGACAAAATTGTTTTAGATTTTAGTGAAATTTTTATGATTAAAAATAATGTTCAATTCGACATTGATCCGCCAAAATTATCGTTCGGTTTCAAAATTAACAAGGAATTGTTTTATACTCTAAATTATCATTTACTAAACTTACCTTACTTTAGCACAAGGCCTGAAAACATCGGCTCATTGTCTAGTGGGTAGAGTGTTCGCCAATGGTCTGGGAGACCGGGGTTCAATCCCAGGTCGCGTCATACCAAAGACTTTAAAAAATGGTACTTGATACCTCCTTGCTTAACACTCAGCGATATAAGGTACGTATCAAGGGTAAAGTGGAGCAATCCAAGGAAATGAGTAGCGCCCTCCCCTACACTTTGGTGTAGTAGCTATTGAAAAGAGAGCCTTCTGGTCGCCCTCGACTACGGTCGCCAACTTTACTTAGTAAAAATCGTGCTCATTACCAACGGTTAACTAGCCGAGCTTACTAACCCTTAGACCATACGAGACGCCCATCTCAGAGCATTTTCATTACTCAATTAAAAATCTCGCAATGGTTGGGTTACAGTTATACACATACATACGATTTGTGCTTAAAAAGTATCGAGACTTAAGCTGTATTCACCAATACAGAAATGAACAATGAATGAAACGTTAATTTTCTTCAAAATACGAGGTGTATTGAAAAATTATCGAGACTGAAGTTGTACTTAGCAACACAGAAATGAACAATGAATGAAACGTTAATTTTCTTTAAAAAAATTCATTTGGGATTCAACACACTTATTCCAGAGAGTTTTCCAATTTGTCGAAGCTTTTCTGAAACCCTATTTTGTGAATGTTCTTTTGATGTCATTTATGTCCTCAAATCTTAATACTTAATTGAGAAAATAAGAAAAAGTCACATGGAACTAGTGCTGAACTTGTACAATTCAGTGTTTCACCAAAAATAGCGGTTAAAAATATTTAGACTAACTTTATAATTTTTTTCATGTTAGCTTCCAAATGTCTTACTTAAAATTTTAAATCTTAAAAATTAAAACTGCAATTACACACCGTGTCTATATAGACGCTCGTGTTATAATGGTTATCGTCGTAGGAAATGGTCACAGTGACCCGAGTTCAAATCTGGGCCAGGCTGTTTGTATTTCACATAACGCCTTGGGAAAGATTGGAATCCAACTATTCTCTCTCCAGGTATAGATAAATAATCAGGCAGATTGGACTTTTTAACTTTGGCATGGTAAGGGAAGGAAAACTATGAATTAAAATCTGATAAATTCCGCTTAAAACTTGACCTTGTGTCACATCCTGCTTGTGCGTTGGGGTTGAGTGAATACACACACACACACACACAATGAGTACAGAAATTCAATGGGACTTGAATATTTTCGGCCCGATATTTTTAGGAGGAGTCCTCGTGGCGTTGCACTTTGCGATTTCGTTGTAAGCGAGTTCGAACTCCAGTCGCGCTATTACGTTCACTTTTGGACTAATACTCTTGGAAAAGGTATGGTTTCCTTTATCCACCCAGATTTTGGTTAAATAGTACCATTACTGCTCTTCAATAAGTATGGCTTTAAGATGGATAACCCACGAAAGGTGATATGCCATTAAACAAAGAAATAGAATCGTATAATTAGATTACCCTCATATAATATAATAAACAGAAAAAAGTTATCTACAGTCAAAATTTAACTGTTAAGTTGAAACAAAAATATATATATTTTTTAAAACAAGGATTAAAACGCATTTGAAATTTTTAAACATTTTAAAAGTTATTTTAGCCAAAAATCTATTTGTCTGAGTCATAGGAAATTTTTTTTTTTGAGATTTATTTACATTGACCTAAAATAACTAACCTCGTTACTTCTTTCTTTGTGTCAGCAAAATTTATCTAAATTTAACAATTTAGAGCATGAAAATAAAAGAAAGTTATAAAAGTTAATGAATTATAATTATCATTCATGATGGCTTGAATTCAGAACGTTGAGTTTAACCAAAGTCAAGGATAATTGACTTGTTCAGAGAGAATTTTTATGGCTTTAAAATAGACAGACGTGAGAGAAAATAGCTCATCAGGTTTAGCCTGAAACGCCCTACCTCTGATATATATATATATATATATATATATATATATATATATATATATATATATATATATATATAATAAAAAGAAAAGGCTATGTCAAAACGAGGATATTTCTTTGTATCTACTTACTTTTCTTATTTTTATTTTTAATTATTCCCGAGTAAGTCATCCGGAAAAATTTTTGGGGAAATTTTTAAAGAATTTTTTAAAAAGAGTTTATATGTCACAAAAGCAATGAAAATTGAAACAGTAACGTAGCATATCCATTATATATATATATATATATATATATATATATATATATATATATATATATATATATATATATATATATATGTGTGTATATAATGGATATGCTACGTTACTATATATATATATATATATTTTGTCATAGTTACCTTCCAGTAGATATTTTTCTCATTAGTATACGCCACCCTTATAGATTAGATAGCTGTAGTTTCCTGACTGAACTGTTTACTCTTGACCGTTGACTTATGAGACACCTCTACCTAGCATCAGGTGAAGGATGTTGTTGACCCGCTTTTGGATTTATTTGCTTTGCTTCACATTCTTCCAAGCTGTACTACTGTATGGTTGGACAACTAGGATTCTAACGAAACACTTAAAGATACTGCGAGCTGTTTTGAACACATCCTGGAAGCAGCACCCAACAAAATAGCAATTCTATAGCCACTTACCTCCCATCTAGCAAATCATCCATGTAAGACGAACAAGACATGCTGGAAAATTAAGGACGAACTCATAAATGACGTTCTTCTATGGACTCCTACACATAGACACGGCGGTGATATATATATATATATATATATATATATATATATATATATATATATATATATATATATATATATATATGAAAATTTTAGTAATATGTATAAGATGGATAAATTTGGCTAAGCTGATCGTTTTTTTTAATGCCTTTCAAAAGTAATTGTTGTGAGAGAGGTGTGTTAATTGTGACTACAGTGAAATTAATCTCCACAAAGATGTGATTAGACTTGTATAGCAGTGGACAATCTTGACGACCAGTGACTTGAGATGAAATGATGAACAAATAATAAAGACGATGATTCCTAACTCAAATGTACTCGATAAGTTACAAATTAAAGGTAAAACATAACCAAGAACTGTATAAACCCCATCGCATGTAACAATAGAATGGATCTGTGACTTTTTAAAGGTAAACGTGGGCGTGTAGGTGTTGCGTATATGTATATGGATGCGTGTGTATACTAGTATCAGAAAGATAGCCTAACAAGTTGGATGGCATATCAGCAGATTTTAATTGAGGATAAAATACAATTTCTAGATGTGTATGAAGGGGTTGGTTTTAGTAAACTGAAGTCTTCGGTGATTGTACAGTCAGAGGTCAGTAAACAAGTATCTCATATTTTCATGTTCGTTTTTTTTTTGTTATAGATCAACGCCGGAGAAACGGTTTTCTTTTTCGGAAGTCCGGGCTCTATATATTCAAGGGAGCCACCCGAACTTTGACAATGAAGTGGTAATTCAAGAGATCAGCAGTTAAGAGTTGGCCATTGGACAGCGGAGTAGTGAGCAGTTGGCCGTTAGAACAAAGAACGAGGAACAAATAAAAGATACGAAAAGAGTCGTATTCCAAGAAGAACGAAGAAGCTTACTCCATATATGGTGCCCATTGTCTATTTCTTTCTGCTTTCACAGCTTCATAGGCTGCTCGGAGGGAATAAAACAAACGCTTAAAGTCAAGTTGTGTTTTGTGTTTTTCTCCTCATCCGTCACTAAGTGTCTACGCTACAATAAGTCAAAGATGAAAATTCTTTGCCAAGTGTGAAAGCTTAGTGAATCTTAATTCTCATTGTGACAATTTATTTCTGAAGCCAACGGGAAGTGTGGGTGGCTGTACTTAGTTTCATTTCAAGATTTCAAAAACTGTGGGATTAACAACAGCCTCTGCCAACCGACAACTCATACAATTATTAAAAGAGTAAATGAATATATAACTTCTTTCTTTCTTTCTTTCTTTCTTTCTTTCTTTCTTATTCATTTATTTTTAACTAACTTAATCATATTAAATGTATTTAAAGGCAGTTGTAGAGTATTTTTTGACTTGTGGCGTGGTAAAAAATCGTTTTCCTCAAGATTTAATTCGAACAACTACTGTCTTAAGATTGCCGTGAACCAAGATTAGCGACATCAGAGAAATATTGAAAAAATGCTGAAAAGTCGTTTTAGAAGGACAGATTGTGCGTGCTTGCTTGCTTAATCAAAAATTCTTGTCTAGAAAATGAGGAAACTATTGCATGCAATCTACCGGAGTATTCACTGTGCGTTTTACTGGGGTATTTACATTTTCACAGGTTGTCAAGCGAGGTATTTTCACTATAGTACCGGGATTTTTACAGTCTAATGTGCGGTTTAGCGGATTATTTTCGTTATTAGATGTAATCTATCGGGGTATTCAGAGCAGTTTGCTGGGTATTTTCATTATTTTGTGCTGTCTACCGGGGTAATTAGGTTATATTTTGCGATGTACCAAGATATTTACAATTTAGTGCGTGACTTACCTGGGCATTTACTTTATTAAGTACGGTTTACCAGGGTATCTAGGTTATTATGTATGGACTACCTATGTATTTACATTATCATGTGGAGTTTAATGGAGTGCAATTTACTGGGATATTTACTTTATAGTTTATAGTTTACCATAGTATTTTCATTATTCCGTATAATTTGCCGCGGTATGCAATTTACCGGGGAATTTATATTTTAACGAGCAATTTACCTGGGTATTCACTCTACAGTATGTGCTTTACCGGGGCATTTGCACTATTGTTTTCAATTTACCAGAGTATTTACAATCTACTGTGGGGCTTTTGCACTATTTTAATTTACCAGAGTATTTACATTAGTACGTACTATCTACTGTGGGTAATGTGCGGTTTACCGGGGTATTTGCACTGTAGGAGGATATGAAAAGAAGCATGCTGATCAATTTACTAATGATCATCATATGATTAAAAATTTAAAGATATGGAATAATTTATAACAATGATAGACCATTATTATCTAACATCTTGTATATTATCTATATAATAAAGATATAATACGAAATTTCAATTTGAGATATCTAAATTCCTAAATAATTTATCAAGGATAATCATAATGTTAAAGAAAAAGTAAAAACAGCAAAAATCTCCTCAGAAACAATGTGTTAAATAATATTTATGGCAGACATTTAGTATACCATCCTTAATAGCCCAGTCGGTTAGGGCTGTAGAATATACCGACTGCATCTCTGCTGTGGGGTACTCCCTCCAACGAGTGTCCTAGTTATGACACTAGCTATCTGATGGCGAAGCATCAGTTTTGTAGCTTTACCATTACTCCCAGGTCCACTCTGACTCGATTTGGTAGCACCTGATAGGATCCTATTTATGGGTCAAATAGAAATGTTTGACTATTTAACTGTGTCAAAACAAATGATTGATATTAAATTAAATTGTTTCTACTGCCATACATGAAACTATTTAACTGTGCAAACAAATGATTAATAGTAAATAGAATGATTCGTGTTAGATAGAAATACTTGAAACCATTTACCGGTGTGCAAAAAATGGCCTTAGGCTCGTTTAAAAATATTAACTACAAAACGTGTTTACAAATCATATATATTTAATATATGTATAAAGAGGATTTGGTATTAAATAACCTACAAGGGTTGATATGCCATAAAATCCAACAAACCAAACAAACCATCCTTTATGAATAACCTTTAAAAGGATTTACACTTCGTATATCATTTAGAAATACCATAAACAATTCTGTTGCATCTGAACATTTTCCATATCAGGAGTATCGATGCAAATAGTCTGTTTCTTTTTGGTGCACCCAAAGGATTATCTTTTACGTAAAAAATGCAACTATTTTGTTCAGTTGTAGTGACACCCCGAGAGGAATCTTCGGGTGTATTTCCCTGACCCCTTTGACATGGGCACGATATGACAAAAGATAAATTTTAAAGTGGAGAAATGGTTGAAATACTTTACATTGGGAATCACGTTTTAAATTTTTGATCAGGTCATATGTGGGGGTAATATCTGGTAATCGCTTCATCTGAGATCTTGGTGGGCCATATACGAAAGCAACGTAAAATTAGGATATTGTAGCTGATTGCATGTGACACAAACATCAGAAAAGGTTAATCAAAGTCTCTCTCTCTCTCTCTCCCCCCTCTCTCTCTCTCATCAAAATAACATTCAGGATTTAAACTACTTGCGCAGTGTTTTATCGTAAACAGAACAGTGATGTTTTTTTACTCTTATCAAACTTTCAGAATTGGACAAAAAAAAAATCAGACAGTGAAAAAACTGAATCATTTTTTTTATTATTGACACAAATCTTAATGAAACTTCAATGATTGAGACACACACTGGGAATGATTATTTTCCTTGATTATTGTTGTCAAACTTCCTTTAGTTGTTGCGAAAAGTCATAATTTTCTAAAAAGAAAATTTTCAGAAATCCACCCCCCGCTAAAATAGGAAATTTCTGAGAATTTTCTTTTCCTTGATTTAATATCCTAATTTGTGATGAGTCTTTAGCTAATGGTTTGTAAGCTGTTGTATGAGTTTGAAAAAGGTCAAATTGTGGCATACAATGATTGTGGACTGTAACTTCGTGATTTTGCAAAGAAATTGAACCGCCACCATTCATCAATTTAATGTTTTTTTTCCTCAGACATTATAAGAAGACTGGAAATTATTATCAAAAATGTAGGTAGTAGCTGCAAGAGAAAAACCACTGCATTTGATGCTAATGGCTATCCTACCAAATATCAAGTGGCCACAAATTCTCCTAATTGTCATAAACTACATCGTCATCAATTATCATTAGTTGTTTTGATAAAAAAATCTTTGTCAACTGTCTGTTATTCTTTTGTCCAATATCGCTTAAGTTAGTTTTTAAATTTGTGTTTTTTTTGTCTTTCAAAATGGTTATTCTCCAATTAAAGAAAGATATTTATTCACCGGAATGGGTATAGTCAAAGATGAGGTTATTTGATAAACACATTAGTTTCTTATTTAGGATCTCTTTTTTTGTGCGGATCAGATCGATTTCCAGGGCGTGTCGCTTCAAGCAGGCGCTGTTCTCTTCGGCCATGTGCTTCATTCGCTGTTCATGCTCAAGACGGGTCATTTCCATTCGACGCTGATATTCCTCCGCCATCAATTTCATTTTGAACTGATGTTCGGTTGTGAGCATCTGCATTTTGTAGTACTCTGTGGTCGAGATCTTCTGTACTTTTTTCCCTTTCGGATATGTTTTGTCTTGTAGTTTTTTCTGCTGGTTTCTTTGTTGCTGGTCTTTTTGCACCTCAGCTTCATTTGGAAGCAATGTGAGTAAATCGTCACTTACACTCTGGCTTGGAGCCATGTTGAGAGGTGAGTCATCTTCGCCAATCAGTTCTCCGTTCATTTCGAGGCCCTCCGGTTCGTCGATTTGTGGGCCGCTTTAAAAATAAAAGGAAACAGAGTAAATAAACTCTTGTCAACCATATTTCATTTCAGATTGATATTTCTTTTATTTTAATTTCAGTGGCTTTTCACTACAACTACTCAACCTTCAGTAAATAGTAGGGGTGTAAATAAAAAAAAGAAACTTTCGGTGAGACTTAAACTCCCCCCCCCTAGAAGCCTGTTTATGTATGGCAGCTGCTCTACCGTTTAAACTACAAGAGCCAATGATACAGAAATTGAGACTTAACTGTACATTTCTTATTTCTCCTAAATGATCGCCATCGTCCTCTCTGAAGTTTTGTTTATATAGATTAAAATTATTAGGCGCTTGTGACGTAACGGTCAAAATGAAATTGGTTACCAGAGTTAAAAACCTGGAAGAGACTGTTTGCTATTCGATTCTCGTTAAATATCTTGGGAAAAGCATGAATCCATCTATTCTCCTCTCAGTAATGGGTAAATAGTAGAGAAGACTGCGTTCTTTAGTTTTGGTATAGCAACCAATCTAGGAGAAGGAAAGTACTGATTTCAATGTTGCTTTAATTAAAATTTTTCCTTGTGTCACATCCTGTTCTTGGCGATGAGTTTGAGTAAATATGCACATTAGTAGTATTAGTAGTAATATTATTTTAATTTTTATTAGTAGTAATATTGGAAGCAGTGTCAACTATTATTAATGTTAATTTTCGTTTCTTTTCATTACAGCTACCCAGACAGTTGCTATAAGGCCTACTGAAATATAACGGATTGATCGACTGATTTTAACGGCATGTCAACACGGCTAGGGTTATTTAATGCCTCAAGTTAAAGGAATCGCTTTCATTGTACATTTATAATTTCATTTTTTGTGTAGTTGTTTTTTAAGAGTTATTTGTACACATTTATATGATATCGATTATTTCTATTTAATACAAATAACATGCACACAGTCATATAGTTTCAAATATTTCTATCATATACAATTAGATGGTTTCAAGTAATTATTTCTATTTAATAATAATCATTGGTTTGAACAGTTATATAGTTTCAAGAAACTAATAACACTTCTTAGGTTTCTAGTCTTTCTAGTATTGATAATTCTATCTAAAGTAACTAATATAATAGCCCTTAGTAAACAATTATGGCTTCTAGTAACTATTCGTAATACAAATAATTTAGTCATATTGTATGAAATATTTCTACCTAATTCTTAAATTTGTCAAACAGATTTATTGGACCTGCAGATGGACCTTAACAGGCACAACCACTCCTATTCAGAGTGGAGCTGGGAGCAATGGCAATGAAGATTTACTTTGTGCTTCACAGAGTTTCAGAACTGGAACTTCATTATCAGATGCAGTTTAATATTTTAGTACATCCCATTTGGGTGCTATTTCTTCTATGAAGGAGTTACAGGCAGTATATTCTAAGCCCCGGCGACGGGACAGTTTACAAATAATACGACTCAAAATAAATAGTGGTTGACAATACTTCATCTACTAATGAAAAATAAGTTTAATCATAACAAATTTTTGAGTTGTATTTATTTTATCTTACTTTCAGAGGCTTTTTATCCCAATTACTTTGATCATCTATCTACAGCCATTAGTGTCGTAAATATACGAGTCTGATACTCTCCCATGTATAATACACAGCTCTAACTTTGGACAACAAAATTCTGGGAAAAAATCTTGCGTCTAATGCGCACGCACTTTTTTTTTTTTTAGAATTTGTTGCTGGTAATTTAATTTAAATTTAACATTTATTTAACTCTTTATCCGGTTCGTATCGACTAAAGAATTCATATCGTACCGGCTCTTTGGCCTAGTGGGTAGAGTGTTCGCCAATGGTTCAGGAGACCTGGGTTCAATCCCAGGTCGCGTCATACCAAATACTTTAAAAATGGTACTTGATACCTCCTTGCTTAACACTCAGCGATATAGTATGTATCAAGGGTAAAGTGGAGCAATCCAGGGAAAGGAGTAGCGCCCTCCCCTACACCTCGGTGTAGTAGTTTTTGAAAAGGAAGCCTTCTGGTCGCCCTCGACTACGGTCGCCAACTTTACATAATGTTTTGAAAGAGAAAATTTACATAGTATTTAGAGCAAATACACGGACATGTTCGAACAAAAATGCTGCAAGTTTGGGGCAAAAATAAGCTGACATTAGGAGAAACAAAATTATAAACAACCACATATTCCAGTGGATATTTCTCTGTGTCAGCGTAAAACGGATGTCTTTGTTACAGATTAGATTGGTTATTTGTTTTAATCGCACATCAGCCCTTGTGGATTATTTAATGCCAAATATATGATTTGTAAGTGAATGGTTTGTAGGCAAATTTATTTTTAAACGAGTTAGAGACCATTCATTTGGACACAATTAAATGGTTGCAAATATTACGAGAATTTGTAGCAATTATATTTGACCTGAACTCAGCATCTTTTTAATTTTTTATTGGTTCATACTAACAAAAAAATAAGAATTGATATAGTTGACAAAATTTTCGCAGTATTTAGAATCAAAACACATATAAACAAACAAACATTCCAATGGATCTTTCTCTGTGACAGCGTAAAACACATTTTCATTTGGAAACAAAATCACCAAAAAATGAACAAATGAACGAAGAAGGGTTTGGATTTACCCAACCCATTTGCCACGAGTAGAATATGACAGAAGGTAAATTCTATTAAGAGTACAGCTGGCTCGGATTCTGAATTTTTCTTCACCTAGACTGGTTGCTATACCAAGGCTAAATAACGCAGACTGCCCGGCTATTTACTCATTGCTGGGGGGAGAAGAAAAAGATCGATGCCCTTCTCAAGGGCATTAACGCGAAGTGAAACGTAAACAGCCAATTCAAAGATTAGAACTCGGGTCATTGATTTCATTTCCTACGACGATAACCGTTATGTTAAGCGAGTCTTCCCAGGGTGGCGCAATGCCTAAAAAAGCGAATTATGTACAAGCAGGGAATAAAAAAAAGTTTATTTTTGATTTAGCAGTAGAACTGTGACGTTATATCATTTACAGTTGCCTTAAAAAGATAAAAATCAGCAGGAAATGTTTTCTTCTTCAAAGAAGAAATCGGTCACTGCTAAACTTGGCCAATCCAACTGGAACCGGTGCTTTCAGCTTCACTTGACCGCAAGGCATCGATCAAATTTGTTATTTACTAAGCTTAGTCTGGCACACAGGCCTCAGATTGCTTACGTTGCTTGCTGTCACCAAGTCTTCATCTATTACGGGTTTGCCCTACCTTGGTTTTCTGCGGGTCACCTGGCTTTCACGCCGAGTACATACTACTGTGTTGATCACTTGGTACCAGGAGGCCTTCTTTTAGGCAACACCTGATTGCAGGGCTGAGTTTGTCACTTAGCACCTGAGGCGCCCCAAATTGGGAATGGCGATGGGATCAAGCATTTTTGTAACAGCTGCCCATGAATCTAGATTTGCGCATGTCCCCCACCAAATGACCTTGTATCAAATCTGACCTGGTGGGAGTTCGGATAAATATAATCCATCTAAGTTCTGAACATGTTTATTGCTACTTAACTTGTTATTTACAAAGCTGTGAACTCAGGCCTTGGGTTGCTTACAGTACCCGCTGTCACAAGATAGCAACCCATCAAAGGATTGAACATGTTCATCATTGTTTAACTTCTTTCCCTTTCTTCCTATCAAGTAAGCTTTACTTATAGCCTTGCACACACGCCTTGAACTGTTTACTCTATTATTAACGGTTACTGTTTTATGTACTAAACAGGAACATTACCGCTGGTTATTTACTAAGGTTTGTACACAGTCCTTGAGTTGCTTACAGTACCTGCTATTACTAAGGGGTTATCCATCTAAGTACTGAATCAATTGATCACTGCTTCTGTCTTTTTCTTATTATTTACTAAACTTTGCATAGTCTGGTAACGCATTAATAACATAGGCTGACCCCCCCCCTGTTTTTTTCCCGCGGTCACCTGGCGCGAACGCTAGGTGGGTGTTATTAAGATGATCGCCTGGTTCCGATACCTGCTTGGAAGAGCCGAGTTTATCACTTGGCGCCTCAAAATGAGGAATGCCGAGGAGATCAAACATTTATTTTGACATCCACACACGAGTCTCGATTTGGGCGTGGCTCCCTCTTTCGAATGACTTCATGTCAAATCTGACTTGATGGGAAGTCGGATAAATATCTTGCTTACTCTGGTACACAGGCCTTGTAAGCACAGTACCTGCTGTTTCAAAGAGGTCACTCATATAAATATTGAACATGTTCATCATTGCTTAACTTCTTTTGTTTTCTTGTTATTTACAACGGTTTACTAAGCCTGGCACACAGGTCTTAGGTTGCCTCTGCGAGTATTATTATTGAGCGGTCACTTTTCTAATTACATTGCTGCTTAACTTGTTATTTACTAAGCTTTGTACACAAGCTTTGGGTTGCTCACCTGTTGTAACTAAGTTGGTTAGTTTGTTGGTCTGATTTTATGGCATATCAACCATTGTAGGTTATTTGATGCCAAGTTCTCTTTATACATGTATATCAAATATAAGATTTGTAAACACATTTTGTTCATAAAATTTCTATACGAACCTGAGCTCATTTTTTGGACACAGTTAAATAGATTCAAGTATTTCTATCTAACACGAATAATTCTCTTAACTATTAATCAGTTATTAATACAAAGTTAAATGGTTCAAACTATTACTGTGTAACACTATTTAACATCAGTCGTTTGTTTGCACACATTTAAATGGAAATACATATTATTGGTAAGTGAATCGTTTGTTGGTAATTTCATTTTTAAATGAGTAGGAATCAATTTGTTTGCACTCTTAAATTGCAATGGTTTCGGCACAGTTAAATGGTTTCAATTATTGCTATCAAACACTAATAATTCCATTCAATATTAATCATTTGTTTGCACACAGCGAAGTGATTACAAGTATTGCTATTTAACACTAATTATTCTATTCAACACTATTCATTCATTAATCTGCACACAGTAATGGTTCCAAGTATTGCTATTTAACACTAATAATTTTATTCAACATTAGTCATTTGTTTGCACACAGTTAAAGGATTCTAAGTATTGCCATATATCACTAACAATTCAATTAAACATCAGTCATTTGTTTACACACAGTTAAATGATCAAACAGTTCTATTTCTAACAATTCAATCTGGCATGTCATTTGTTTGCTCAGAGTTTAAATGTCAAACAGTTCAATTTGACCCATAGATAGGGCCCTCTCAGGTGCTGCCACTCTGTATCAGAGTGGACCAGGGAGCAATAGCAATGAAGGTGTACTCGATATTTCCCAAAGCTCCAGGGCTGGAGCCTCGTGGTCAGATAATTTAATGTCATATCCAGGACTCTCGTTGTGATGGAGTTTAACCCCTCTGCAAAGATGCAGCCCTAGTTGACTGGGTTAGCAATTACTAAGTATTCATCGATCTGAGTACTTAGTACTTCTTGAAGCCTATCTGAAGGGCCATAATATAGGAAAAGCAGAGTGAAACAAGAATTTTTTGTGACAAGCACGCATGAGTCTTGATTCGTACATGGCTTCCCCGCTACAAAATGACTCCATGTCAAATTTAACTTTGTGGGAAGTCGGATAAATCCTTACCTTTCTAAATACTGAACATTGCTTAACTTTGATGATCGGGCGAGGACTAATGTTTTCAGTGTGGCTTGACCATAAGTCTTAAAATATGATGCCATTGATTAAATATATAAAATAGCTTGTGTATTTGTCAGACCATTGATAATGAGTTCGATTCTCACTCGGTGTTCTATGCATCTAGTCCTACACTTACAAGAATTTGTGTTTATTTTTTGTTTGTTTGTGATACCATAAATTTCTTACATTGATTCAACCGACATTGGAGTCATGATCCTTCATAATTTTTTAAATATCTTGTAGAAATGTGATTCTTAGACCTTTAACTTATACATGTGTATCCTGTAAACCAGAGCGTTTTTGTTTGTTTATTTATTTGTTTGTTCTTGAGTGGTGGGCAAGCGTGCTTTATTTAATCCCGACCGGATGAAACAAGTGCTGAATCAGACAACGCCTGTACAGAGAATTCGCTTCGTATGGCAAGCGTTCCATTTTTCGGCAATGCTCAAAGATGGCTGCGCATTTCAAAATGTCATTACCGAAAAAAGAAGTTTAAATATAAATCTAAAAAATCTACAAATGTCAGCATCTCAAAATTTTGTAAGATAATATTCTTTTGTGAACACACACACACACACACACACACACACACACACACACACACACACACACACACACACACACACACACAAATACAAAAAAAAAAAAAAAGCAAACACGTAGAATCAGAAGTGGACTGTCAGTGATCTAGCACTTCTAGGCAAAAAGGTTTACTGGCATCTTAATACATTCCACCTTATCATCCATTCCATGCTGATATGGACAATCTTAATCATACATGTGTTTTAAAAGTTCCAGGCCTCAAACGAATTGAGAAATCTACAATATATAAAAAGAAATCTACGATATATAAAGGAAAGGGTCAAATTAACAACTCGGAGGTTCATATATATATATCCAGGTGGTTGGCGTCCCTTTGTGTGGCCAATAATGGGAAAAGTCACCTAATTGGTTTGTTAATTTATATCAATTTAGTGATTCGTTAATTCATTTACTCTGTTATTTTAATTTACTATTATTATTATTATTATTATTATTATTATTATTATTCGTCACTGAGTTTGAAAAAAAAATAACAACAAAATAATAAAAATAATAATATGAAGATTGTATTTTCTCATTAGATTTCAAAGAAAACTCAATAAAGTTATTAGTTAAGGAAAAACCAAAGAAGGGAAGTTTTGAATTGATTTTAGCTTACACGCACACACACACACACACACACACACACACACACACACACACACACACACACACACACACACACACACACACACACACACACACACATATATATATATATATATATATATTAATTATATAGATCGAATATTATACAGTGAAATTATATATATAAGTAAACGTTATTTTTCTTCATTGTCAATAAAGATATATGTTCAAAAAATACTAAAAAGAAAAATCTGAATAGTTGCATGATTCTCTATATAAGTTTTGTACGCGATTTAAATGTCAAGGTCGTTACTAGTTTCAGAGCAGAACATGACTTTTAATTTGAATAACTAAGCAATTTTTTCATAAAAGTCAGCAGTAAAACAATCACTTCTTTATAAATACCACAAAAGACTAGATTGGAATCAAATAACAAAACACAGTTATTTAAGACAATTGGGGCAGATAGAAGAAGCACATTGCAGCAGGTTGAGAAGTAGTTTCAAAAGTGACAATTCACAGGATGATTTAAAGTATACCCATCTGAAATTATAAATTATATATTTTCACGAAATTATTTCTGATAAATAATAGTTATTTGTTTGCACATAGTTATGTAGTTTCAAGCAATTGATAAATATTCGAAAAATTCTTGTTGAGAATACAAAAATATCATATTGCATTAATAAATAAAAAAAATCAAGTATTAGAAGCAATACTTCTAAAAAATAAACATCCTATACTAAAGAAAATCTCTTTTCGCTTGGGAGCAGAAGTTCTAAAATGCATCTAACACAGGTACCTCTCGTTACGGTGGATTCACAGTCACGGGAGTCTAAGCAGCAACACGTACACTTTCAAACCAGCACGAATGATCTACGTGTTTACACATGACGTCATTTGCACGTTATGAATCCGCCTACTTAAAAAAAATTCCTGGAGCACAGAATAAATCCAGTACTTCACAACACAGGAATATCTCCATACTCGACAATGATCTAATATGGTTGGTTGGCTGGCTGGGTTTAATGACATATGAACCTTTGTAGGTTATTTAACTCCGAATCCATTTTTATGAAAATAGTTCTATTTCAAACAATAAGTACGCAGTTTAAATGTAAGTACAGTTTAATTGTGAAAAACTTTTCTATTTTAAGGTATTCAGTTTAGTCAAGCAGTTCTAATTCAGCTTAGTATAGGTACAGACTTTGTTTACACACAGAATAGCTAAGGCTTTCTTGCCATTGTCTTTAACATCTCATAATTATTAGAGACTGATTTCTATCATCAAGACATTGAATTAATTGTACTAACGCTGTAGCATTCTTTTCCACAAAATTGCAATCATTAATATCGTCGTGGTTAGACAAAATGACGATATGTAATGTTTGAATTTTCATATCTCATAAAAACGTCACTTGCCACAACTCATAATTTTGTTCGGGGCAATCAGAAAAGGGTCCGTGCTTCATAATCTGTAAATAACTTTGACATATTATAATGTTAATACAGACAATAAACTTTGTAAACTCACAAATGGTTCTTCAATGATGTTAATTTCAAATGTTCAGCATTCAAAGACAGTCACAAGGCAAAATTTCAAATACAAAATGGCCGCTTGTAATTTTGTCATAACTCGCCCACACCACCAGCGAAAAATCTATCCCGGATCATTTCCCCATGCATCACAGTTTTTGGCATGAGATCAAGATTGAGTTGTTCAGAAGATCTATAAAGACAATTTCCACGAGCTTCTACTGGCTCAAATCTGGACAAATAACTTTCTCAAATGAGCCTTATCATCATCGCCCATTCTTAGCCAAAAGGTACAATCTGTCTTTAATGATCTTATTTACCTATAAAAGCTTCAACAACATCACTCCTACCCAGTCGGCTGGGGCTATAGAATACACCGACAATATCTCTGAAGAGGGGTAACCCCCACCTCAACGAGTGTTCTGGATATGACACTTAACTATCTGATGATGTGACTCCAGTCCTAAAGATTTGGGCAATGTGGAGTATCCTTTCATTGTCATTACTCCCAGATCTGACCCGAAATGCTAGTACCCATTAGGGTCTCATCTATGAGTCAAATAGTAGTGTTTGACAATTTAACTATGTGCAAACAAATGATTGATTGTAAAATTAAATTGTTATTGTTACATGACAAAACTTAAAATTATTTTACTGTGTGCAAAAATGAGTAATATTGAATAGAATTATTTGAGTTGAATACCAATATTTGAAACCTTTTAACTGTGTTCAAAAATTGAATAATAATAATTATTATTATTTCGTTGTGTGCAAATGAATGAATAGCGTCGAATAGAATTATTAGTGACAAAGAGTAATGCATTTAACCACTTCACTATGTGCAAGCAGATAATCAATATTAAATTGAATTATTAGTGTTTGATAGCAATACTTGCAACCATTTAAGTTTGTGCAAGCAATGACAATACTTAATTCTGTGGAATCAAATTAGCTCTAACATTTTTAAAAAAACAAAATAACGTACAAATTATTCACTAACAAATCGTATAAATATTTATTCAACTGTGTGCAAACAAATCACTGATATTGAATAGTTAGTGTTACATAGCAATATTTGAAACAATTTAACTGTGTACAAAAAATTAGCTTTGGTTCGTTTTAAAAATTATCTACAAACTATTCTTTTACGAATCCTATGTACTTAATCTATATATAAACTGGATTTAGCCTTAAATAACCGAAAATGGTTGATATACCATAAAACCTAACCAACACCATTTCACAGCTCATTTTATTCTCCTGTTTTGAAAACCAGATTCGAGTTGTTACATAATAGATCATTGAGAACTATTTTGACATGCAGTTTAGCATCTGAATGAAGTCCAGAACCATTAAACATAGAAAAATACACCAGTATGATTGACAGCCATTAAACTCAATCTGAGACCACAGCTCCCATTGGATGGTTTCAGTGTGATGATCAAAACGGTTCTCGAGTTAGAATAAATTTGTGAAAAATACCCGACCTGAGCGATCGAACGCTTAAATGACTAACTCCCCTTTTAGATTTTATGCATATGGATCCGTTTAAAGAAATCCCTATTTCATATTTCCTCGGGCAAGAAACTGAATTGACAAGATTTATGGCCAAATCATGCTTAAACCATCAGTTCCGGCAAGATAAACGAAGATAAGCAGCGATGAGTCTATTCAGTATTTAACTGGCTGACAACAACAGGTGTCGTAAGCAAACTGAGGTCTGTTTCTATCAGATCAAATAGGTTGATATGCTAACTAGAACAAACTAAACCTTCTGACCCATGGTTAGTTTTAAGCAAAGTACAGCTCGTTTGAATTCAGAGCTTTCCTTCTTTTAGATCACTGAATGTAAGCTGCAATGATTCTGTTCAGTATTTAACTGGGTGACCATAACAGGTGTTGTTAGTATTCTGAGGCCTGTGTTGCAGACTAAGTAAACCTTAGTTACGCTTAAAGAAACGGTTCCCGCCAAATCTAAGTTAAGCAGATATGAGTTTACCCTGTGCTTAGATGGATAACTACTTAGGAATATTCGGTACCGTAAGCAAACGAGTAAGGATTAAAAGTCGCCAATAAAGTCAAAATGTGCATATATGATTGTGATCATGTTGTCATACCTCATCAACACGAAGAAGACATGAGAAGGACTAAGGCGACAAGACGATCGACCGTAGAAAAGACGAAATGAGGTGAGTGGATAGGAACTAAACAATCGTAATGTAAGGCATATACATTTAACATATCCATATAAAATAGACCGATGGTAGTATAAAGTCTATATAGCATATTGATATAACTATAACATTGATCGTCGAGCAAGGACTATGCAGTATTGTTAACAGTACTCAACTCGTTATATTTTCTACTGATTTTGCTTTCTATCATAAACAACGGGATATTTTAGCCGTTCGTCATCTTTGTGATGGTGTTAGCTCTGCTATATCCATTATTCTTTTGTAGTTGAACCCGTCTGTTTGAAATGTAGACCAATTCTTTTATAGCGTCATAAAAATGTTGTTTTTTGGGGGGAGGGGGCGGGATTTTGGGTCGCTTTTTTCTTTTCTTTTTTTTTTTTGAAGTAGCTTATGAATATCAACATATGTTATTCCATGTAACAAACTGTAAAAATCATGATGCCTGATATTGTCACGTGATAGATATACATCATTACCGAATAATAAACTATTTGTATTTCCTAAGAAAACTTTTGTTAGCACTTTACTTTGACCAAAATGACTCAAATGTGTCAGTGTGTCTGTATTATAACTGATTCAATTTTATCATTACCTCATTTTTTGTCCTTGAGAAGTGGTTCTCAAACATACTCCCCCACCTTCACGAACCTCTTTATGTTTTCAAATGTGTATATATATATACATATATATAGAAAGAGAGATCTAAGAGTCAACGGTGCTTGGTGACTGTCAGTTCCGCACTTATGTGATCATCAGATCAAGATTATATATATGTATATAAGTATATTTTTAAATAAAATATGCCTTTAATGTCTATATGTATGTATGTATATATATATATATATATATATATATATATATATATATATATATATATATATAATCATTATTACTATTAAAAATCAGCGATTTTGTTAAAAGCGTCTGGCGAAATTATAAGTGATAGTTTATTGATAGCAATTTAAAGGGACTGCCAGAGGAATTTAAACCATTTACGACTGTTATTACGCAGATTTACAAAGTTCTGATATTCAGTGAATCAAAAGTCAATCTAAAAAGTTTTGAAGACACGATAAACAATGATGGTCGAAAAAACTAATAATCCTATGACAAAACAAAAAGACCACGAACAAAAACTACAGCTATTTGGGTTTTCTATCACTGCCATTTTCCAGGAAACAAATACAAAGATTGTTGAAACAGATTTCTCAATTTACAAACAAAAATTTTCCCTCTCAAAACAGCATGAAAATCATAGGATTGTTTGTTACAGATGTTACAGACTTATTACGTCAATAGTCACGTGGTTAGAACGCATTCTCGGGAGTAAAAAATTGCCTAAACTCCGTCTCGCACAAAAATTGATACTTCTTCACTCTTTTACTGCGATAGTTGGTGATAGTACTTATGTGGGCCGGAAAGACCTCGTGGTGTAATGGTTAAAGCGATGGACTGCGGAATCGTAGTAAGCGAGTTCGTGCTCCAGTCGCGCTATTACGTTCACTTTCGGGCAAATACCCTTGGGAAAGGTATGAACCCCCTTATCGTCCAAGCTATGGGTTAAATAGTACCACTACTGTTCTAGGAGAATAGCTTTGGCATTAAATAATCTACAGAGGTTGATATGCCATTAAACAAAGAAACCAAACCAATACCACTTTAACAACCATCTTTAACACCTAAATTTCATCGCCAAAAACTTGAATAATAACTAATTCAGCTCGTGAGAAATATATAAATTGTGTGAAATGATAAGGTATCAATGCATCTGTAGGTTGTTGGATTAGAGTGACTTACGCTTGTACGACATTTATACCACTCTTTTGGTCTACAGAGCTACAATCCAGGGACAAGCATAGCATAACTGTTGACTAAGCAAACTGCAGGTTTTATTTAAGAGTAGGATCTCTTAGATTTCTTTTTCCGTCAATGGATGCCTTCAGTTAATTGAGATTTGAAGCTGGAGATTCCTTCAACAGTTTTTATTCTGGAGTTAACATCTAGAATGGTTGCTATCACTTCGGCATCTATATATATATATATATATATATATATATATATATATATATATATATATATATATATAATGAATTAAACAGATAAACAAAACGACCGAAAACAATATTTTCCCCATTTAAAACGTCATGATAAGTAAAAAATTTTCATAAAAGTAATTCCTTTTTTATTGACCAAACTTTTTCAATATTAGATTTCACCTTTACTTTAACAATAAAAATATGTGAAAATATTTACAATGTAAACAATAGAAAATATTGAGGACTAATAAATGATTGTTGATATTTATTGACTGTTACTACATTCCATCATTATTTATGATTTCCAGTCGAGAAAAATTGATGTATACATATTTGCTTTTTATGTGCATCCAAATTTTTGTGGAATAATAAAATAAAAACAATTGTTAGTCACAATTTGTACTTTGCTGTAGTATTTAAACGAAAATAGAGAGTGTTCTGGATTGCGGTTGGCTGGGGCAGGTATCACAGCAAAATTCTTAAGAGAGCTGGTGTGCTAAGAATTTATTTTTCAACTTGTTTTGCCCGCTAATCAATGTGATAAAAGTATACAGACGTGGATATGGAGGGTTTAATCTATCTATCTATCTATCTATCTATCTATCTATCTATCTATCTATCTATGCTCCCCCCCTTCAGCGTGACAGACGCCAAATTCCGAGAACGAAAGTAGATTGATTGATATAACGGTATTAATATATTGCTGTGTTGATTATAATATAAAATTATGATTTAAACAATACCGATAACGGTTTTAGCCTCCTGATTCTTAACTTAATTGAATGCGAGGGGGGAAAGTTTGAGAACCTCCTTCCAAAAACAACCCAGCTGCGGGTTAAATAGTATCTCTACTGTTCTCTTACAGGGATGACTTTGGCATTAAATCACCCATAAAAGTTGGCAAGTCGTTAAACAAAGAAACCAAACCAGACCCTAGAACAAAAAATCTGAGGAAGTAAAATCCTATTGATTAGTCTTTCGTTCCAACTCTTTTAAAATATATGTGCAATATTTCAACGATAAAATAAATTAAAATGCAGTCCGATCTTCAGGTAAACATAAAGCAATATATTTTATTGATTTAGATAATTTCAATCAGTAAATTTTAATCATAAGTGTGTGTGTGTGTGTGTGTACACACACACACACACACACACACACACACACACACACACACACACACGCACATATATATATATGTATATGCACACACTACCTGTTAAAAGTATTTGACAACCCCCCAAAAACTTTATTTCTCATCGAAAACGTATTATTTTTAATGAAACAAGTTAAGCATCCACAATGGTTTTATTTGTTGTACTAAATACAAGTCTTCCTCAGTAACTTCGACATTACTATAACCAGATATCTTTTGAAAAATTGATTTGAAAGCGTTTAGTACTGAGCATGAATTAAACGTTTTCCAAAAGCTATATTATACCACCACTTGAACTCATATTAGACTATATTGTATTGAATTACTGTTTGCTAATTATTGTTTTACCTATGCAGAGGACAATTTCATCAGACTCACCAGCTTGTGTGTTAGAAGGCTGACAGCTCCAAACGTCACTACACAATTGAATCCATGTCGTGAAAAAATCTTTCAATATCCACTGTGAGGAGAAGACTTTGTGAAGCTGGCCTATATGGCAGAACTGATTCGAGAAACCACTGTTGAGGAAGGAAAACAATGTCAAAAGGCTACAGTGAGCTAAGGTGCACAAAGACTTGACGATAGGGCAGTGGATTGACGAATCAAGTTCGAAATCTTTCGGTCAAATAGGAGGATCTATGTGGGGCGGAGAGTTGGCGAAAGAGCTGCAACCTGTATCACGCCATCCGTAGAACATGGAGGAGACTTTGTTATGGTATTGGGAGGCTTTTGACAATTGTAAAGTCGGGAATTGTACCAAGTGAAGGGCAAAATGAATCAGACCGGCTATCAGAGCATACTGCAGCATCACGCAATCTCATCTGAAACGCAGCGGGTGAGTCAAGGATTTGTACCCATGCAAGATAATGACCCAAAACATACTATTAAACTCTGGCTGAGGTACATTAAAAGCAAATAGGAACAGCACGTCCTTCAATTGATCTCTTGGCCGGCGCAATCAGCGGACTTAAATCCCATTGAACTGGTGTGGGAAGAACTTGATCGAGAAGCACGGCTCACCTCTAGTAAGTCTTGCAGGAATGCTGGGCAGAACTAACTTCGGTCTACCACGGTGTAAAGAATGCCGTGAATTTGTGAAGCAATGATAGCGGGTAACGCTTTTGATGGATCAAAAGTTTAAGAATTTTTTGTATTTTTTTGGTTTAATTTGTATTTAATGTTGCTCAGAAAGACTTGTATTTAGTATGATAAATAAAACCACTCTGGTGTTTAACTTGTTTCTTTAGAATCAACAAGTGGCCAAATACTTTTGACTGGTAGTACATTTTATATATATATATATATATACTAGTTTCTGATAAGTTGAGATTGTTTTATGGGTTTGTTGATATCTATCTATCTTGGTTTTTCTTTTAAAAAAACAAAATTTTTTTCTTAACCAAAGATTATCATTTCAGCTGGAACATTACATATTCGGTGTAAATATTATTAAGCATTGTTTATTACCAAATTCTACAGCAATGAAATTGTAACAAAAAATATGGATACATAGTCGACCATAGTCGAGGGTGACCCGAAGGCTCCCTTTTCGATAGCTACTACACCAAGGTGTAGGGGAGGGCGCTACTCCATTCCCTGGATTGCTCCACTTTACCCTTGAACCGTACCTTATAATGCTGAGTGTTAAGCAAGGTGGTATCAAGTTCCATTTTTAAAGTCTTTGGTATGACTCGACCTGGGATTGAACCCAGGTCTCCCGGGCCATTGGCGAACACTCTAACCGCTGGGCCAATGTCCCGGTTAATGGATACATAGCAGTCCAAAAATAACACACACACACTCCTATATATAAATTTATATATATATATATATATATATATATATATATATATATATATATTGATAGATAAAGATTATAATACAAATTGATAATTAGAACAAATGATTAATAACTGCTCTGATATCCTGATAGTCGGTTTATAGGTCACGGATAATCAGTGTATAAAGAGATTTTTTCAATGAATTCTTGACATTATTGAATGCGCACGTATGTCACCACGTGACCTGTAGAGAAAAACAATTTAATGAAAAACTGATTTTAAAAAAAATTTACTTAAATTTCTTTAGTTCTTTTTTTGCAAAATTTTGATTGAATAATACTTTTTTTTCCTTGATTATTGTCGAAGTTCCCTAAGTTGTAACGAAAAGTCATTAGCAAAGGGATAATCACAAATTAGGATTTTAAATCGAGGAAAAGAAAATTCTAAGAAATTTCCATGCTTTTGGTATTTTTTAAAATTCCTTTTTAAAAGATTATGATTTTTCACTACAACTAAGGCAATTTTGAAAACAATAATCAAGAGAAATAACCACTTCCTATGTGTGTCAAAGCCATTAAAGTTTCTTTAAGATTTGTAGCAATAATAAAAAGTGGTTCAGTTTTTCACTATCTGTTTTTTTCTGTTTATCCAATAGTGTACATCGAAACATATAACACACACACACACACACACACACACACACACACACACATATATATATATATATATATATATATATATATATAATATGCATAAAAAAGAATATTAAAATATGCAGTATTGAATATATCGGACGTCTGAATCACTAGTTCATCTGACAATCGAAGACGTGCAACTCTGTGTTGTGAGTTATTATCTGGCTTATTTCTGTAATTACGAACATATTGTGATATTCCTCTGCATGTTTGTGTATTGAGTACCGTTAAGATTTTGCGGTTTGGAGGCTGTTTTGGTGTTGAATTCTAACCATTATATATATATATATATATATATATATATATATATATCATCATCATCATATCGTGCTGGCAGCACGGATATCCCTGACCCTCTCTCGCCACTCCTCCCTATCGTTCATCGCCCTAGGCAGGTCTTCAGGACAACATCCTGTATCCTCACACAGCTGCTGAATGTACGTTCGTGCTGGTCGTCCTGCTTTTGCGCGGCCGTGTGTGGGGATCCATAAGAGTACATCTCTTATGAGTTCATCTCTGCTTCTCCAGCAATGTCCTGCATGTCTGGTTCGCCTAACTTGAATAGATTTCGTGATAGGGGGCAGGTGGCCGTACAGTTGGTGTCTTGTGGGGTGCCGCTGCCAGGACTTGTTGAGGATTGCACGCAGCATTCTTGTGTAATTGCCATCTAGTTTCTTCTCGAGCCGTCTTGTTAGCGTCCATGTAGTGCATCCATATAGCAGTATCGATGTGACCGCTGCCTGGAAGAAACTGCGTTTCATTTTATCGGTCAGGTCCGACTTCCATATAGTCGATAGCCTATTGATAGCTGTCCATGCTTTCGTTAACCTCGTTTCGATGTCCTTTTCGGTTGATTCGACGCTGCTTCCTAGGTACGTGAATTTGTCTACTAGTTTAAGAGGGGTTCCTTCTAGAGTGGAGATGTCCCCCGTTTGGTTATAGCACATATATTCCGTTTTGTGTGCATTAACATGGAGGCCTATGCTTGCTGCTGCTCGTTCCAGGCTATGCAGAAGTGTTTCGGCTTGGTCAGGTGTATTTGCCAGTATCGCTATGTCATCGGCGTAGTCGGCGTCGGTAATTGTTGTTGCGGGATATCTTCTGCTTCTTTTTTTCGTCAGTTCGAAGCCATTCTCTTTGATTTTGTCAATCGATGTTCTAAGTACGTAGTCTAGACAAATGATAAAGAGATACGGAGCCAGCGTGTCCCCTTGTAGTACTCCTGCTACAATGTCGAAGTATTCTGTGTCTCCATCTGGTGATCGTACTTTTACTTTAGTGTTTCTATAGAGAATCGTTATTGCCGCTACGGTTTCTTTAGGTATGCCGTACGCTAGTAGGATTTGTTCCATCTTTCCTCTGTGAATGGAGTCGAAAGCCTTGGTAAAGTCGACAAATATTAATGTCGCTTGTAGGTTCTTTGCCCGTACACCTTCAAGGATTCTGCGGATGGTTAGTATTTGTGAGGTCGTAGATCTATTTCTTCGGAAGCCATTTTGGTTTTTTCTAAGTATGTTGTCGATTTTGGGTTCTATGCGGTTTCGTAGTAGGGCATTGTAGATTTTGGCAGCTATGGATGTAAGTGTTATGCCTCGGTAGTTTTTGGCTAATCCGAGGTCCCCCTTTTTAGGGAAGGGGAGTATGCATCCCTTCGTCCATCTATCTATCGGATTTTGATTGTATACTGCGTTGCAGTGTTGGAGCAGTATGTCGTCGAATTGTCTGGTCTTCCATACTTCCGGGGGAATTTCGTCCAGTCCTGCAGCTTTCCTATTTTTAATTTTTCTGAGAACCGAGTCGAGTTCTCCTTGTGTGAACGGTCCAAGTTTAATGTCTAATTGTTTGCTAATTATTCTGGTGATTGGTTCATGCGTTATTTTTGGTGGGTTTCCAAGTAAGTTTTCGAAGTGCTGTTTCCACAGTTTTATTCTTTCTTGTTGGTTTGCTGCTTTAAGTTTTGCTTTGGCTGTGCTCTTTCTTCTGCTCACTTCGTTTATTGTTTGCCAGGCAATTCTAGATTGTCTATCTTCTACCGAGTCTCTGATCTTATCTATCTGATTTTGAATGTATTCTGTCTGTTCCTTTATATATATGCCTGCTAATTGATTTTGTGCCGTTTTTAGTTTTAAGGCATTTGTGTTTGTTGGGTTTTTTCGATAGTTTTTGGAGGCTGTTTTCACTAGTGCACGTTTTTCTCTCACCGCTAAGGTTTCCCATGGGACTCTATATTTAGTTTTAATTTTTGTTGGAATGTATTTTGCTGCTGCCTCAAGGTGTGCATTGACGAAATTTTCGTATTCGTCGTTTGGTGTACTTTTTTCCGTCTTTTCTTGTAGTGTTTCGAATCTGTTTCTCAATTCTAATACGTATTTATCTCTGACATCTTTGTTGTTTAATAGGGCCCAGTCATAGTGTTTGGTGGTCGCTGTTCGTTTGGCGTTTTTTCGTAGGCTTAACCGTATTTTCGCTGTGACTATTCGGTGATCGGTGGACACACCCTCAAAAGAGGAGTATGCCTCGCAATTCAATGCACTATTCTTCCATTTCTTGTTTATAAGGACGTAGTCTATCTGAGCTTTAGTATTGTTTGCGTACGTGTATGTCCATAGTTTGCCCTCTCTTTTTTGGTAGTTTGTATTGAGGCATGCTAATCTATTTTCTATCATGAAATCTGTTAGATGTTGCCCATTTCTATTTGACGTGTTGTGGAGGCTGTATTTGTTGTTTCCGTTTTTCCCGATTTGTGCATTCATGTCTCCGCCAATGACTAACATGTTGTGTTTCGGGATGCTACGCACTAATGAGGATAACTCATCGTAGAAGGTGACTATTTCATTTTCTTCACTAACATTGGTGGGGCTGTAGCATGAGACGATTGTTGCTCTGGGGTTTCCGTTAAATGTAGCTACCATCATCCTAGGTCGTATTTTCTCTATGCTATTAAGCGTTTTTAGTGCTCTAGGTCCTATAAGCAATCCTACCCCTCCTACTGCGGCGTTGACAGAGTTTTTCCATGCGGATACAGTGGCGAGCGACCATCCATTGCCAGTTTCGTGATATTTGATATCTTCTGTGTGCGTGTATCTGTGTTCTTGTATGCAAATTATTTCTATATTATGTTCTTCGGCCGATGCAATTAGCTCTGGGAGTTGTCCTATTCTATTTAAGGTTCTTACGTTAAATGTGGCTATTTGTAGTGTTTGCTTGCATTTTAGTAGTTTTGATTGTTTGAGCTCTGTAGCTGATTTTTCGAACACCGAGGCCAGGGCTCCAACCTCAGCAGGACGCGCCCCTTTTTTACCCGCGCGAAGAGCGATGCGGTTTGTGTAAGTGGTTTGAGTGTGGGTCATGGTTATCTTTCGATGGCTGTTTTATTCTCTTCTATAGAAGCCACTCTTATAGAGGAGCAGCAGTAGTTCCCCGATCGAACTGTCGATCCTGAGCGAATAGTCGTCAAACTCACGTCCAGGACCCATTTGGGTATTGACTTTGGTCGTCCATTGGTTTATTCAAATACCTTAACGTACATCATGCTGCTTCCCATGTGTACATAATAAAATAAATGAACATTTAAAAAAAAAAAAATAAAATAAAATAAAAAAAAAAAAAAAAATAAATAAATAAAATAAATAAAAAATAAATATATTATTATATATATATATATATATATATATATATATACCAAACTCATCCGCACAAGCAGGATGCGACACAAGGTTTATTTCTAAGTGAAGTTTAACAGGTTTGAATTCAGAGTTTTTCTTCTCCTAGACCGGTTGCCATACTCAGTCTGTATTTACACATTGCTGGAAGAAGAATAATAGGATTCATCCAGGATTTGAACTCGCGTAATCGTGCTCATTTCGTAAGACTATATCCTTTACAATACGAGCACCCCCTCTCTCTTTCTTTCTCTTTCTCTCTCTCTCTCTATATATATATATATATATATACCTACCCATTGGTATAATGGCTAGAATGTTCACCAATCGTCCAGGAGACCGGGTTTCTATCCCAGGTCGAGTCATACCAAAGACTTAAAAAAATGGTACATGATTCCACTCAGCATTAGAAGGTACTTATCAAGGGTAAGTGGAGCAATCCAGGGTAAGGAGTAGCGCCCTCCCCTACACCTCGGTGTAGTAGCTATTGAAAAGGGAGCCTTTGGGTCGTCCTCGACTATGGTTGGCCAATTGGCTTATATAAAAACAACTGGTTTTATATATATATATATATTTATATATATATTTATAAAATCCGGGTTACAATATAGGTTACACATTGATTTGAAATGTATATCTATTCCTTAATATGAAAAATGAACTTTGATACGTACTATTTTTTTTTTATCAGAATCGAAAGATTTCGTCTTCACCTTTTTTTTTGAATAACGGGATTTGATTATTGAATGAATAATCATTTAATTAAAAGGTTGTGGATTATATCATTGTGTCATTGTTATAAATGATAATTTGTTCTTAGTGAGTCAAATCTCCACCATGAGCTCAAGTATAGGGGCAGCAAAAATACCTCTAATATTTTAAGCTGTTATCTGTGTGAAACTTTTTAAAAGATTGGTGAATCTGTAATTGCTATTTAGAGAGCTGTTTGTGCTTATTTCATGTTATATTGAAATGATGTTGTTCCGGATAGAAAACTGATACTGCTACGAGTTGAAAATTCTACCCGGAACAGCAGAATTTCGACGTAACCCGAAATGTGCATAAAAATCTTTCTGTGTTGCAATTACGTATTCACCAGTCTCAAAAATCGTTTCAACGTTTAAATGCACAACCCAGACCATGATCGTAACTGATTATATCAGAGAAAATGATTAAATATTAGCTAGATGGAGCTATCATTGCAACTTGCCCAAGTTCACTTGCAATCTCACAAGTGACAGTTTAAAATGTAGGGGGTATTTTTGCTGCAACTAGTATAATCAGTTTAGCTTTTTCTTTTTAATGGCATAGCAATCTTCATGGGCTATTTAATGCTAAAGCCATCCTTATAGAAGAGCAGCAGTAATACAATTTAACACATAGCTGGGGGGGGAATAAGGTGATTTATACTCTTCTCTAGGGTATTAGTCCGAAAGTAAACATAATAACGTGACTGGCGCTCGAACTCGCTTACTTCGAGGCCACAGTCCAGCTCTTTAGCTATAACACCGCAGCGACTTCCTCTGTATAATTGTGTCAATATTACAAATGATAATTTCTTCTTTGTGAGTCAAGAGTCCATAACGTACTCAAGTATTTAAAAGAATTATCTCTATTTACAGGTTTAAACTTGTTTCAAGCCACTTTTTTTTCGATAAGATACAACACACCCCTAACCATCAGAGCCCTAAGCTTCCCACGAAATCCGTGTCTTCCATCTTGAAGAATTGATTGAAAAAATAGCTGAAAATGTAAAATGCTGACAGCCTGTTAACTATAGGCAATGACAATACAGAAATAATATTGTCAGAGCTAAGTGGATCTTGCTTGAGAGTTGAGAAAGATGTGGAACATGAGGGTGACGGTAACGGTATATACAGAAATAAGAATCCGTCCAAGAAAAATGAGCCCCATAAAATTATTTGGAATTTTGAGATACAAACCGATCGGCAAGAATACAGAGAAGAGTCATGGATGCCTGGGGAGACTTGTTATCACTCAAACTCCAGTGAAAGACCACCAACTTACTATAGTTTGAAAAACTCTCAAGGAGTGAAATTATAATAATAGTTGTGATTTTGAGATACAAACAGAAGACCTGACCTAGTGTTAATTAACAAGGAGAAAATTTGTCATCTAAAGGATTTTGATGTTCCAGCCAACCATAAGGTGAAAAAAAGAAAGCGAAAAGATGGACGAATACTTGGATCTTGCGAGATAGCTGAAAAAGCTATGTAACATGAGGATGACGGTGGTAATAATTGTTGTTTGAGCCCCTGAAATAGTACTCAAGTGCTTAGAAAAGAGACTAGGGGAACTGGAGATCAAAGAAAGAAATCAGTACCATCAAGACCACGGCACTGTTAAAATCAGCTGGAATACTTATAAGAGTCCTGGAAACCTGAGGAGACTCGCTGTGATGCCGATTTCAGTGAAAAATTACCAGTTAAAAGTTGTATGAACAACTCAGAAGAAGTGAACATAATGATATTGTTAATCATAGGCAATATCGAGTACCAGCTCATTGGCCAAGTGCATAGAGTGTTCGGCAATGGTGCAGGAAACCAGGGTTCAATCCCAGGTCGCGTCATACCAAAGACTTTAAAAATGGCACCTTGATACCTCCTTGCTTAACACTCAGCAATATAAGGTAGGTATCAATACATATATTTAAATTATAATAATAACGGAAAGCATTTAGACTTTTTATATTTGATATGTGTTGTATATATATATATATATATATATATATATATATGTAATGATTGTCACATCTTGTTAGATGAATGTACTGATTATGACACTAAACTGCATCTGATGGTGAGGCTACAATCCTGGAGCTTTTGGGAATGTGAAGGACTTCATTTTCATTATTCCCAGATTCAATAACCCAAAATGGTAGAACCTGTTATTGTCCCATGTATAGGTCAAATAGAACTGTTCAATCGTTTCCTAAGGATTATTATCATTATTAATTATTTGAAACCATACAGCTGTGTACAAATTATCCATATTAAATTGGTACTTGATAGATAGAATTACTAATGTCAAATTGCAAAACTTGAAATCATTTAACTCTGTGCAAACAAATTAGCTCTAACAACTCGTTTTAAAATAAAGATACCTACAAACTATTCGCTTACAAATCTATCTACTTATCGACCCATCCACTCACGCACATATATTTATATCATTTTATGCCAAATCCTGTTGATATATATACCGGATTTGGCATAAAGTCACCTATAAGGGTCGATATGCTATAAAAAACAGCCAGCCAACAAAAATTAACTGAAGATAGCTGTCTTCTATCTCACTAAAATTACAACTTAAACATCCTGATTAATAAATAATTCAGCTGTGAAAAATATATAAGATGCCTAAGGTACAGTGCGTCGCTGGATTTTAATGACATCTGGTTGTACACCACTTGTCCCACTCTCAAATTTCCCGTTCTCAGGACTGAAGCTAGGTTCACCCAGCCACCTGGCATTCGTGTCGGTTGAAAAAATGACAGTATAGATTCACATTGCACCAACCCTTCGGGTCTAGTGAATCTATGACCTCCAAGGTCACCTGACATACGTGCCGGAAGACTTAGCAAAGGCTAGCACAGTTCACATTGCACCAAGTAATCCTATGACCAGATGGGCTCTGAAGTTCTGGTAAGCTCCAACAATATGCTGTCAAAGACTGAAGAGGAAAAAGAAAAAAAAAAGCTCCTGAGAATCCTTGGTATCAGCCATATCGTTCTCCATTAAATGCAATTATATGTTGATTTTGTAATTTTGGTAGGATTAAATATTGACAAATATGAGTATTAAGTATTATATAGATTGGTATTGTATACTTTTGTATAATTAATTGCAAAGGCGAAAATATGATTCATGTAATAAAACTGTAAATAATCATTTCTTGCTTATATAGCTTCTTTTGAATTTTTTCTCGTTCCGTGGAATTTTCACGGGTCCTGTCAACATTAATAATTTTCAAACAGATCTACTTGACTTATAGATGGGACCCTAACAGGTATTACCACACCGGGTAAGAGCGGACCTTAGAGAAATGGAAATGAAGAAACTGGGTGCCCAGAGCTCCAGAAATTAACCTCACCGTCGGGTGTAGTAAAGATGATATGAATGCAAAAACAGGGTGTGATTTGATGTGAGCTTGATAGTAGTGAAGGTATCCTCTAAGCGTACAATTTTCAACATGATGTGAGCTTGATAGTTGCGAAGACATCCTCTAAGCGTTCAATTTGCGACGATAATAATTTGGTAGGAGAGGAGTTACCATTTGCGCTCACTTATAATCATAATCCTTATAATTTCCCAAGGGAGATAACTTACTTCCTTCTATTTATTTAGTTGCAATTGATTATAATATGAATTCTAAAAATAGAAAGTGACGCAACAGCTTAATGGTCATCATCATCATCATCTAATCGTCCAGATAGCACCGATTCCTTTAACTCTCTCTCACTATCCGTCCCAAGAGTTCGTCCTTACTTCTGTAGCATATCTTGTTCGTCTTACTTGGATGGTTTATGAGATGAGAAGTAAATAGCTGCTGTTTTGTGGGTGGGGTGTGCTTCCAGGATTTGCTAAAAAAAGCGCGTAGCATCGTTTTGTAGTTATCATCAAGTTTTTTTCAAAATGTTTCGTAAGAGTCCAAGTGATACAACCATACAATAATACTGCCACGTTCATTGCTTTGAAGGATATCCATTTTGTTTTATCAGAAATATCAGATTTCTATATGGTCCATGACCTATCAATAGCAGTCTAGGTTTTGTTTATGTGTATGTTAATATTGCTTTCAGTAGATGAGATATTGCTACCGAGATATATGAACTGGTTTATTGATTTAAGAGGGTTGCTATTTAATGAGGAGAGTGCACAATCCTGTTTAAAATGCATGAATTCTGTTTTATCCGATTTCACGAAAAGACTAATGCTTCATACTGCTTGCTTCAGACCATGCAGCAGGAATTCGGCTTGAGTAGGTATATTTGCACAGTCATTCATGCATTCATCAATAATAGTTTTTGCAGAATATTGTTTGCTTCTTGCCTCCCTTTTTTGTTAGCATCCAACCATTTTCTTTCATTTGATCAATGATGTTCGAAGTACGTAATCTAGGAAGAAACGGTATCCATGTATCTGCTTGCAAGATTCTAGTGACAATTTCTAAGTAGTCAGTGTCGCCAACTGGTGAGCAGATCATGGTTCTCGTGTCCTAATAAAGTATTATTATAGTCATAAGTTTCTTTTGGAAAACCATCGAAGAGAAGTATTTACTGCATCTTTGCTCTTTTTATGGAATCAAATGCCTTCGAGAAATCTACAAACAAGAGTGTTGCCACGAGTTTTTTGCGCGTGTACCTTCAATGATAAACAAATTGGTAGAATCTGAGAAATTGTAAATCGATTTCTTCGAAAACCGTTCTGATTTTTCCTTAGAACGTTCTCAACTGCAGGTTGGATACGACTGAGAAGCAGGACATTATAAATCTTAGGATCTATGGCAGTGAGAGTTGTACCTCTGTCGTTCTTTGTGATTCTTAGATCGTTTTTCTTCTAAAAGGGAAGATGTAGCCTTTTTCCATTTCTCTATTGTGTTTTAACGAGTTTAAATAAAGGAGATTTTAAGTAATTCGCACCTAAAGGACGTAATTAATTACATAATGAAAAGATCGCTTTATTTTTATTGTAATTTTTTTTTTTTTTTTTTTTTTGCGGCCGGCTAAATATTTATGTCCTTGTTCTTACACTCGAAGAAATACAAAATCGTCCGTTTGAAATAACATCCCCGTTAACTAACGCCCACCATCTTTTTATCCATAAATGGTGTCAAAAAATGTAATTCTAGAACACATCATTACTCAAGCCGTAAGAGATACAAAAATGCATAAAAAAAGAAGAAAAGGAAAAAAAAAGAAAAATTGCTGACAGCAGCTATATTTGACTTTCGAGGCTTTTTCGCCCAGTCGTCAGTTTTATTGCACTTTGTGGCTCCCAGTTGGTGGCCATTTACTTGGGGCCATCTCAAGTTTAAATTTAAAAAAAAAATAGAGAGAGAGAGAGAGAGAGAGAGAGAGAGAGAGAGAGAGAGAAGAAATATTAGACAAAAATGTACATCGTTTAGTTGAAGAGTAACGAAAATATCGTCTGAAAGTGGTGACAAAAAAATGGAATAATGAAAGTGCTTAATTTCGAAATCTCAGGCAACTTAAAATTATGCTACAACGACTACTACAACAAAAAGATAGTTAAGATACATTGTGATTAAAAGGAATGAAAAAAAACTCAGATATTAAAAGAATGTTCGGAATAATGAAAGTACTTCTGATCAAAACTCCAGACACGTTACTACAACTACTCGAAAATACATGGAAATAAAAAATGCTTTCTTTCGAAATCTCAGAAACTTACTCCTCCTCCTCCTCCTCCTCCTTCTACAACTACTACTACTACTACTACTACTACTCCTACTACTACAATTAGATACAATTGTGATTAAAAGTGAAGAAAAACCTAAGATATTAACAAAAAATGTTGGGAATAATAAAAATACTTCTGATCAATATTCCCAACGACTTGCTATTATTTCTAGTTCTACTAGTCAAATAATATTTTAATCAAAAGCAACAATAAGATGAAGATACAAAGTTGTGATATAAAGTAATAAAATGATGAAGCTTCTAATCAAGAAACCTGTGGAATAATGAAAGTTCTTCCTCTCAGAACATCAGACAATAAAATATTACTACTGGTAATAATTAATTCAATACCAACTTAAAGTAGAACTGAATTGACAGCTTCGAGATACACATTGAAAACCAATGCATTTTCACTATATGCAAAGTAAATTGTAAATTTTTTTTTCAAAATCCAAATAAGCTAATCACTAAATTAACTAATTTTCGTCGAATTTTATATTTCTTTAACGACTAATTAATTTTTTATATTGTTTTAACTTTTTTTCATCAGCGGACATCAGTCATAGCGAATCCAAAGTTAATTTTAATGGCAAAACCTGATATTGAAAAAGGCCGAAAGTTTTGTTTTTTTTAAAGTTTTTTAAAAATTTTAATAAGATGATATACTATAAGAGGAGTGACGAAAAATACATCGGTGACGTAGCATATCCATTGTTATCCATTTATTGAATGAAAATTATTTTCTCTAATGTAAATGTCTTCAAATGACCTTTATATATCTGTTGTCAGGACAACTGACAAACAAGCTTTTCATTTGGGAGGGAAATGTTAAGCCTGGAAAGAATGTGTTCAAATTACCTGTGGCTGCTTTTTTTTTTATCTATTTATTAAAGTGTTTATGTATCACCCCACATCTGTCCGTCGTATTTCAAAGCAGCACTATTCAATTTTATATTAAATCCATTTGGGGTCAGTGTTTGTAAACGTTTTATTGATTTATCTTCGTGTGTTTCTATTATCGACAAATGTACTTTTTTCGGTTCTTTCTATTATGGCCAATTTTGCATTTTTATTAAAATCGGGAACCTTTGAGCAGAATGTTGTTCTACAGGTATTATTTTGTAATCCCTAGATTTGATTCTGTGTCAAAAAGTCTAAATCAAAATGGGCATTCTGACTTTTTAATGTTTCGCTTTTGGCAACGTGTGCAGTCTAGTAAATAAATTACATTTTTGCTTCTACAATTTGATTTGTGGTAAATTTTTAAAGCCTTTTTAGTTGTGAAGCTTGTGAATAAGTTTGTTTGGGTTTATTAGCATATCCACCTTTGTAGGTTATTTTATGCCAAATCCATTTTTATACAAATAAACAGTTCTATTTCAAACAATTCAGTTCAGCAGGAGTACACAATTTAGTTATCAAAAACATTTGTATTTCAAGCTATTCAATTTAATCAAACAGTCCTATTTTAAACAACTCATTTTAGTATAAGTATAGATTTTCGTTTACCCACAGTTAAATGTCAAAACAGTTCTATTTTAAACAATTCAGTTTAGCATACAAAAACAGTCCCATTTCAAATAATTCAGTTTAGTATAAGTACGCAGTTTAAATGTCAAAACAGTTCTATTTCAAGCAATTCAGTTTAGCATAAGTACGCAGTTTAATTCTATCTGATCCATCGATAGGACCCTATCAAATGTTACCATTCCGGACCAGAGTGTACCTGGGAAGGGGTATTCCGCATTCCCCTAAGCTTCAGCATTACTGGAACCTCACCATCAGTTTGTTTAGTGTCATATACAGGACATTAATGGGGGTGAGTTTTATCCCTCTGCAGAGAAGCAGTTGGTGTATTCTTCAGCACCAGCCGATTGGGCAAGCTAGTGAATAAGTTATCAACTTGAGATGTTTGTAGCATGGATTTTTCTTAATGTTATATATATATATATATATATATAGTCATCCACAGACAGACTGTTTCGTTCTATCAGAACTCTTCAGACACGCAGGACGCTCGAAGCCGGGATCGAAACCCGTCCAACTTTACGTTAGATTTTGTTTCAGACCACTCTTCCACCAAGCGGACCACGTTGGCTAAGGGAATTTTAAGGTATTTTTATTTTAGAAACAGCAACAGCAGCCGTTGTTTACATTTTTTTATACCCTATCGGCTACCAGAGTGCTCATATATATATATATATATATATATATATATATATATATATATATATAATTAACTTAAATCGCGAGTCGGAAATCTTCTACTAAAGTTTCACCTTATCGGATCATCAGGAAGCCTAATTCCAAGGTTGGAGTTAGGCTTCCTGATGATCCGATAAGGTGAAACTTTTGTAGAAGATTTCCGACTCATGATTTAAGTTAATTTTATAATTGGCTCCACTTGTGTTGGGTACTTTTGTAATTGTAGCATTGCAGGATTCGCGGAAGGTTTTAGTTTTCTTTTGACCAACTGACTGCGTATCCCTTGGACGAGGTTGGCCCTTTCTTTCTTTTTGACCTATAATTTTTTCTTTTTCCCCCGGGCGGTGATTCGAGATACTTTTATCTCTTGTTCCTGGCGGGGGTTTTTTCGTTTTTTTTTTTCTGGTACCGTGAATGCTGGTAGATATTGGATTAGTAAATATATATATATATATATATATATATATATATATATATATATATATATATATATATATATATATATATATATATAACATTAGGAACAATCTATGCTACAAATAATGTCGCCGAAATGGCTAAGCGGTTACATACCAAGTCTAGCTAGTTAGACGGGTTTCGATCTCAGCTTGAAGCGTCCTGTGTGTCTAGCCACAATGAAGTGTCATGATACAACAAAATTCTCTATCTGTGGATGACAATATATACGTTCCCCTACCGGGGGTCGAGCACTTTGGTGAAGGAATTAACGAATTGAGCACCCTGGAATCCGATAGGGCAAAATGTAAACAAACAAAAGCTAATACAAATGTGTTATAATTCCTGAGTTGACGTAGGTCGTCAAAATGGCTGAGTGGTAAGATACTAAGTCTAGCACAAAGTTAGGCGGGTTTTGATCTCAGCTTGAAGTGTCCTGCGTGTCTAGCCACACTGAAAAGTTAAATACAACGAAACAGTCTGTATGGGTATGACAATATATATATATATATATATATATATATATATATATATATATATATATATATATATCGATTCCTCACGCACGAAAGGTCAATATTAGAAGTATTATATCCTTGATATACTTACACTGAACACAGTGAAAGGAAAGACAAGATAAATTCATTTAACATTTAATATATACAATATACATATTTAAAAAACCAACAAAAAAGAACAACAAAAAACAGAGCAAGACAAAAAAAACAAAAAGCCCCCCTACCCCCCCCCCCAAAAAAAAAAACAACAACAAACAAACAAACAAAAAACACGAATATTTCCCAAAAGAAGAAAATAAATGCATATTGTTCCATGAACAAACAGTACGTTGAAGAGGTCAAAACTGGAATGAGGCTAAATTGGTGAGTGTATGTAACATTACCATATAACTTTACTTATCCCTATCAGGGTCCAAAACAACGTCTTTACTATTTAAAGAACAGAGACAAAAAGAGGTCGAGAAGACGTTTCTGAAACTGTCATGTAATGCTCTACTTGTCCCAACTGGGCATTCAAATCAACCTGGGGAGATAATTGTCGTCGACTTGCACACACACAGAGATATATATGTATATATATAGAGAGAGAGAGTGATAAACAACAGATAGACTGGCGTGAATGGGCATGCAATGGATGGTTACCATAGATGGAAATGGACCCAACAAACAGACAAACGATGAAGCTTATGCATTTCACTTGGCGTTAATGCCTTTGGGGAAAATATAAATTCATTCCTTTTCCACCAGTTATGGGTAAAATAGTCGGTCAGAATGGGTTCTCTAGCCTTGGTAGGACAACTAGTTTAGGAGAAAGAAAAAGAAAAATTTGCGGAGTGTTGCTTAAAGAATCATTAGCACATAGGTACACAGTTTTTTGCTATCAGCTCATCCCAAAAAGTGTGGCAGGTCCTACAAAAGCCTTCACTATTATAAACAAAATCACTTTAACAAGAATTCTAGCCGGAGATCAACTTTCTTTCTCTCTCAGTTTCTTGCTACTGTTAAAATATTCGTCACGAAGAAGAACAAAATGGAAAAGAATGAAAAAATGTGCTTATGTGTATATTTACTATCATCTCCGCACAGACAGGATGTGACACAAGGTCAATCTTTAAGCAGAGTTTAACAGGTTGGAGTTCATAGTTTTCCTTCTCCAAGACTGGTTGCCTAACCAACCAAGGGTAAAGAACCCAGTTTACCCTACCATCTACCAATAGTTGGAGAGAGAATAATTGGATTCAAATCTTTCCCAAGGGTATCAGTGCTATGTGAAATGCAATTAGTCTCGTACAGGATTTGAACTCGAGTCACCGTGTCCATTTCTTACGACGATAAACCTTACACCACGATCACACGGTGTGTGTGTGTGTGAAAGAGAGAGAGAGAGAGAGAGAGAATGAATGAATGTGTACTAGTACAACAATAATCATCCTTCTTGTGCAGTTTTATTTTGGGTCTCTGCTAGAAATAAGAAAATCCTTATATCTTTAGTTTAGAAGAAAATTTTTTTTTGGTTTAAAAAAAATTGTGTGTACTAATTTAAGGGCGATATTGTAAGAACTATTTTGTTTGTATAATGCCCCACTAGAAATACCGTAATTATTCGTGTATAACACACACACAAGTGTATAACACCCCACCCACCACCGTTAAATTTGAGCTAGGAAATTCTGAAAAAAAACTTGCTCTGACTTTTTAGAATTTGGAGCAGGTAAATTCAACAGGTGTTCAAGTTTTTGCTCGGTTCCTCTCGACTAAAAATAAATACTTATATAGTTTACTTATGATTTGAAACAGAACATTTACACAGTATTAAGAACAAATACACGAACATGTTCACAAAAATGCAACAAGCTTGTGGCAAAACTAAGCTCACACGAGAAGAAACAAAATTATGAACAAACACATATTCAAGGGCACATCGGGTAGCGTAATGGTTAGCAGGCTAGACTAGCAAACCTTCACGTGTGAGTTCGAGTTTCATTGAGCGCCCCGTTCATGCAGCCTCGCGCAAAAGATTAGTAAAGTACAATACACATTTCAGTGGCTAGTTCTCTGTAGGGGCATTAAAAATAAATGTTTGTTACACATTAGTTTGTATGGGTTAAAGATATTTACTTACATTCAATCATACTATACTGAATGGTGATGCACGTTAATGGATAAAAAATCAATATTTATTTTTGTGTATAATACGTAACACTAACTTTTAAGCTAAAAATATCGGAGGAAAAGTGCGTTTTATGCACGAATAACTACAGTAATAAAATTCTGCTGTGTTTAGTTGAGAAGAAAATTAGCATTTTATTCTATAAAATGTACTTATTTATAAGTGGTACTGTAATACCTAATAATATTCGTTTTGATGGCATAATGTTACACTAGAAATAATAAAATCTTAGTATCTTTAGTTTAGAAGAAAATTAACTTTTTATGGTTGATACTGTAATACTGAATTTTTAGTTTGATTGTATATTCCGTCGGAAATTACCTCAGTCGGCTGGGGTTGTAGAATACACCGACTGCTTCTCTGCAGAGGGGTAATACCCCGCCAAGAGTGTCCTGATTATGACACTAAACAATCTGATGGTGAGGTTCCAATGATGCTTGAGCTTTGGGGAATGTGAAGTACCCCTTCATTGCCATTGCTCCCAGGTGAACTCTGGCCCGGTGTGGTAGTACCTGATAGGGCCCTATCTCTGTGTTAAATAGAACTAATTTGCGTACTTATGCTAAACTGAACTGCTTGAAATAGAACTGTTTTTGACATTGAAACTGTACTTACGAGAACTGTTTTTGACTTAGAAACTGTACTTACGCTAAACAGAATTATTTGAATTAGAACTGTTTGGCTAAACTGAATATCTTGAAATAGAAATATTCTTTACAATTAAACTGTGTACTTACATTTAAACTGCGAGCTTATGCTAAAGTAATTGTTTGTCATGGAACTGTTTTTGACAATGAAACTGTGCTTACGTTAAACTGAATTGTTTGAAATAGAACTGTTTTGGCATTTAACTGGGCATAAACAAAATCTATACTTATACTAAACTGAATTGGTTGAATTAGAACTGTTTGACTTAACTGAATCGCTTGAAACAGAAATATGTTTGACAATTAAACTGTTAACTCATACTAAACTGAATTGTTTGAAATAGAACTGTTTATTTGTATGAAATGGATTTAGTTTTAAATAACCTAAAAATGTTGATATGCAATAAAACCCAAACAACCAACAGTCAGAAATAATACAAACACAATATCTTTGGTTTTGAAGAAAATTAAAGTTGGGGTGTATATATTTATGGGGGATACTGTAAATTCAATTTGTCTTTTAAGGTATTTCAGGTTATTACCGTAATCGCGTAATTATTTGTGTATAACATGCATTATTCTTTTAGATTTTTCGGCACAAAAGTTAAGGGTGAGAATTATACACTATTTGTATGGTCCAAACTAACTAATGCGTAAACAAACACTTCTGTTTTATACCACTACAGAGAAATAGCAACTGGAATGCGTGTTTGTTTATAACTTGTTTTTTTATTCTAAACTTATTTGCTCCGAAAGTTTATAACATTTTCCTGTGAACATGTCATTGCCTTTGCCTGAAATGTACATTTTATGTTTCAAAATATTATATAAACTATATTAATTCTTATTTATAGTTGATTTCAACCGGATAAAAAGTTTGACAAATTTTAAATTTAATTTACATTTAACTGCTATAAATTCCAAAAAGTCAATGCGTATTATACGTAAGAATTTTTTCTCAGAATTTCGCAGATAAGGGTACGTGTTATACACAGCTAATTACAGTATAGCCGGTTGAAACAATTAAGGAAGTAGATGCGTTCGTGGTGTAATGGTTACCGTCGTAGAAAATGAACATGTCGATATGAGTTTAAATCCTGGACGAGATTGCTTGCATTTCACATACATTGCGTAAATAGTAGGGCAGATTGGCTCTTAAACTTTGGTATAGTAACCAGTCTAAGAGAAGGAAAGCTCTGAATTCGAACCTGTAAAACTCCATTTAAAATTGACCTTGTGCTCGTACGTAGGGGATAGGTATATATGAACAACTAAGAAAGTAAGATACAATAATATATATATATATATATATATATATATATATATATATATATATACTCACCCTGGACCCAATGAAATCGTAGTGAGTTCTTCCAGCTGAGAATCTTGGTTCTGAAGAAAAAGCACCCTTTCTGAATTTTCTTCATCTAATTCATCTTCAGAACCGCTGCCGTCTGCAAGAAGAAAAGTTAACTTGTATGGATTGAAACCAATCTGAATTTTTTGTATTGCTTCGCTCATAGTATTTCATTAAAAAAATGAATAAAAAGTATCCTCTTCTTTCGAACAAATTCGCTAAAAAAGGAATTTCCTTTTTCACGGAACAAACTAAATTTCCAAAATCAAAATGGTAAATAATCCCTTATCGTACTAATATCGGCCACAATATTTTTTCTTTACTTTGTTGTTTAAAAACTTTCACAGAAGTAATCTGTGGTTCCTCTACTGATGAGAGAGAGAGAGAGAGAGAGAGAGAGAGAGAGAGAGAGAGAGAGAGAGAGAGAGCAAATAAAAAAAGAAAAATAATTAGACAAAAATTGGAGAGAAAATAAAAGAAAAGAAAAGATAACCGCCTTATTTTATCAAATAAAAAATTAGGACATAAAAAAATTAGTATTTGCTTGAGTTCTCAATTTGATATAAGATCGAAGTTTACAATAAATGATTATCTCTTCAATGTCTAAATGTCACAGAGATCTATCTATCTTTCTTAGTCTGTTTGGATCTATCTCATCTTTACTTAAATTTTTTATTTTACTAAGCTTTAGTTTGTCTGGCACACGGGTCTCAAGTTGCTTTCAGTATCCGTTCTCCTTAAATGGTCACCCATGTAAGCACGAACAGGCTAATCATTGGTTAACATTTATTAAACTTTATTTAATCTGATATATGGGTTTCAAGTTGCTTACAGGACCCGTTCTTGAAAATTGGTCACCCATATAAGCATTGGACAGGCTCATCGTTGCTTAGCTCCTTTCATTTCTTGTTATTTACCATGCTTTGTTAATTCTGACACACAGACTTAACGTTAAATAAATTACAAAGGTTGATATGACATTAAAAACTAACCAACCAACCAACCAATCAGAGTTAAGGTTACTTACAGTACCCATTCTTACGAAGTGGTCTCTCGTCTAAGATTTGGTAGGACTCATTTTTGCTTAACTTCAGTAATTTTTATAGAAACTGATGCTCTTAGCGAGACTTGACCCTAAGTTATTGTAGGGCTGCGAGCCTGCAATACTACCATTATCTCACTGAAAGCTGATCCTGACTAACGAAGTGTCGTTACTTAGAGTAGTGACGAATAAAGGAAAACTAGAGGGTATTTCAACATAGTTGGCAAACCCATCAAGTGTCACATAGCCAAGTCATAAAAATACCACATGTGGACCGATTCAACCTAACGAGACACTTTTACATCTTAACATAGATTGAAGGTAGACATTTTTAATTTGCTATATGAATTATTCACCGTGACAAGTCAGTGGTTGAAGCTACTATTGTTGTGTCACGCTTCCATGGTCACTATACTTCGTAACATTACCTAAATCTAACAATAAGTCACGAGTATTGGTTGGTTGGTTTTTAGGTATGTCAATACTGACTGGGTTATTTTGAGTCAAAGTCAGTTAAACAGTTATTCTCTCCAATAAGAAATGGTAAAATGTCTAAAAATGTATTTTTACAATCATTTTAAACAGGTTGGATTTGGCTTATTTGTTTAACGGCATATCAACTCCTTATGGGTTTTTAATGTTAAAGTTTGATTCGGTTGTAAATATTTCATTACAATCATAACAATTTATATTTTCAAAGTTCCACTGCACAGCCCACTCGTCTGGTATGGCTATAGAATACACCGATTGCATCTCTGTAGAAGAGTAAGACCCCCCTCATTAACAAGTGTCCTGCTTATGACCCTAAACTGTATCTGAGGGTATTGAAGTAATTTACTAAGCTTAGCTTAATTAAACACAAGGTCAGAAGTATAAAGCACGCAGTGAGAATTAAACTCACTAAAATGGTTTGCTAACCTGGCTCACTAACCTTTACACCATGAGTAGGGTTCTAGTTATTTGCTAAGCTTATCTTAGTTTGGCACAAGCACAGAAGTATGTGTACCCAGTGAGAAGCAAACTCACTAAAAACGACCTGCTAGCCTAGTTTGCTCATAATTACACCACGTGAGGTTCCCTTTCTTACACAATACGCTTCGCTTGAGCACAAGACCTCAAGTTTAGGAACCCAGTGAGGATCGAACACACGAAAATGGTCAGGTGGCCTCGCTTACTAAGCATTGCACCACAAAAGTAGCCCTACCCCCAGGAAAAGATAAAAACAAAAAATAAACTTTGCTAAGCACAAGGCCATAAGTATGGGCCACCGAATGAAAATCGAACTTTCTTCTTGGCAGTAATGGGTTTAGCACTACTAACTTGCTTACCATTACACTATGACTATGAGCCCAAATCTTCATTGTTGTAGATCGCTGTCCTTCAGTTATTTCGATTTTCACTAAGTGCTCATCTATTAAAGCATTGTGCAACACTAGATTATATTTTTACAACATAAGCAGTAAGAGAAACAACGCATACTATCCAGCAATATAATTTGTGTTACATAATGTTATTCAATGCACAAAAGCAAAGTTTGAAGGGATTAATAGCCATTTTCAATACTTTTGCAACATAAGCAATTAGAGAAATAACATATACAATTCAGCAACAAAATTTGTGTCATAATACAAATTTTATCAATAGAATTTTACTCGATATAATAGTTAATGAGCGTCAAAGATTACCTTTCAGTGAGTAGCTGTGAATTAAGATTATCATATCTAAACACTCAAATAAAAACATAATTAGCCTTTTTTGACACGCACTTTGGGTTTATGTAAATTTGAAAAAATCGGGATAAACTATTTAGCATATTTGCATAAGATTAATACAACCTCATCATGATTTGGGGATCTAAATGGAGGACACGACTGAGAGAAAACCTTATTATGGAAAACCTAAAATAAGATTTAGAACGCCACTCGCTTCAGAAAGGTCATAAGATGTTAATTTACTCCGGGTTGCAAAGTTGTTCTCAAGGGCCCAAAACACCAACCGACCCCAACGGCAAACATCTAATTTTTGAGGTGGCCTCAAATAAATCACTTTTATAAGAAACATTTTTTTTTTAACTCTACAATTCCTCACTCTGTCGGTGGGGCTTAGAATACGCTGACTGTATCCTTCAGCAGAGGGGTTACAATACCCCCGCAAAAAGGAGTATCCTGGGTATGCCACTAAACAGCATCTGATGGTAAGACTTCAAATCTGGAGATCTAGGAGTGTAGACTCACCCTTTCATTGTCATTACTTTCAGGCCCACTATGACTTGTACTGGTATGCCCTGTTAAAGTCCTATGTCTGGGTCAAGAAAATTTATCTAAAAATTATTCTTATTTGATAGGAATACTTGCAGCCATCTATTAATTATTTGTAAAGAATGACTTGAGGCTATGATTCTTTATTAATGATTATTATAACTTGAAACCATATAACTGTGAACTATTATTAAATGGAAATAATTACTTGAAACCATATGACTATTAGTATTATATCGGAATACTTGAAACCATACAATTGTGCGCAAATTATTTGTATTCGATAGGAATAGAAGGTTGGTTAGATTTTATGTCAACTCAATCCTTGGGTTATTTTATGCCGAAGATATTTTTATTTTATTCCTTTGCTTATTGGGTATAGTTGAAAGAGTTCGGTTGTTATCAGCTGAAATCAGCGTTTCTGTTGATGGTTTGGATATGCAAGAGTATATGTAGGTATCTTTTTAAAGGAGAGGTTTATGGACCTATATCGTTAATTGGAGGCCGAATTTTTTCGAGAAGTTGATTATGTTATTAGGATCTGTTGTTTTGAATATATCTTTAATGTTTTTTTACGTTGTAGAAAGCTCCTTCAGTATGGGTGAAATTTTTATATTCTGTAAATATTAGCATTTTTGGCTGAGGTTTCTGTTTCACTATGAAGGAATAAATTAATTTAGTGTTGTCTGTGCATATTCAGTTTAGGGTGGTCTCTTCTCTTCTAGATTTACAAGGATCTGATTTTCCCTCTTTTATGATTAGTTATATTTGGTAGAGCTTGTGGGTATTTTCGTTGCATAGCTGTTGCCATTTCTTTGTTAATATTTGACTGATTTTAGGTTTTTGGTCACTGTATGATATTTTGAAGTTTTTGTCGGGTACCATACTGAATGCAGATTTGTCCATTAAATCCCCTTCACGGTTTATGGCTCGGGATCCAACAGAATATCACCTTTTTGGTACGACACCTATCTTGTCGACTTCCCTCGACTTTCGGCGACTGAAGCGGCTGGGTGTGAGGGTTACATAACAGATGATGAGATCCGGAAAGCGATGAAATCGGTCGGGTTGGATAAGTCTCCTGGAATCGATGGTCTGCCCTATGAAGTGTACTTGAGGTTGTCGCACATGTTTGTCCCCTTGCTGGCAACTATTTATAACAACTGGATGAGGCAGGGCTCCATAATGTTACATTTTTATTAAAAAAAAGAAAAAAATAACAAAAATTAAACGAAAGTATTGTTTATCGATTGCTCAAAAACTGATTTTTAAACGAAAACTTTTTATATTCGTTTGAACAAAATATATTAATTTTTAATCTGTGTAACTTAATAACTTTTTCTTTGAAAATAAACTATTTACAGAAAAAACGAATACGTTTCATTTAAAATTAAAACGTGAAATTTTAAATTCTTATCTTCTTTTTATTGTTACAGTTTTATAGAGTAAAAAAAATGAATTAAACGAATACATTTTTATCACTCAATAGGCAATTCAGAATTGAATTTAAATTTTTGTCGTATTTAAAAATAGGCTTTACAAAAATAAAATTATAATAATATTTCAAATCACAAATTTATTTTTATGCATTTTATATACAAAAAAATATATATCCTAAGATAAAATCATATTTTAATGTATGAGTTCTTAGATTTTTTTCATCGTTAAATCTTGTAAAGGTCAAATAAAAATTTGATTTAAATCGATGCTGCTTTTTCGAAAATTATAAACTTTTCGAAAATTATAAAATTATAAATTATAAAAATGATTCATGCATCGTGCTAGACAGCGAAATCATAGTAAGCGAGTTCAACCACTAGTCATGCGATTACGTTCACTTATGGACTAATACCCTTGTGGAAGATATGGACCTCCTTCTTCTCTCTAGCTATGAATTAAATAGTTCTACTACTGTTCTTCTACAAGGATGACTTTGGTATTGAGTAACCCACAAAAGTTGATATACCATTCAGCTAATCTCAACAAAACCTATTTCTGTGTATATTTCTGTACCATCTTACGTTGAGATTTTAAAATATGCCAAAAAAGTCACTCCCGTTTTCTTGCCCAGTCGGATAGGGCTGTAGAATACACCGACTGCACCTCTACAGAGGGGTAAGATCCCCTCCCAATGAGTGTCCTGAGTATGATACAAAACAATCTGATGGTGAGGTTTCAGTGCTGCTGGAGCTTTGGGGAACGTGGAGCACCCCTTTATTGCCATTGCTCCTAGGTCCACTCTGGCCCGGAGTGGTAGCACCTGATGAAGCCCTATCTAAGGGTTAAATAGGACTAAACTGCATACTTATGCTAAACTGAGTTGTTTGAATTAGAACTGTTTGACTAAACTGAATAGTTTGAAAAAGAAATCTTTTTTACAATTAAACTGTACTAACATTAAAACTGCTTGCTTATGCTAAACTGAATTGTTTGAAATGGAACTGTTTTTGACATTGAAATTGTACTTACACTAAACTGAATTGTTTAATTTAAAACTGTTTTGACATTTAACTGTATGTAAACAAAATCTGTACTCATACTTAGCTGAATTAGAACTGTTTGAATAAAAAGGGAATAGCTTGAAATAGAAGTGTTTTTGACAAACTGTATTCATGTTAAACTGAATTTTTAAAAATAGAACTGACTATTTGCATAAAAATGGATTTGGCATTAAATAACCTACAAAGGTTGATATGCCATAAAACCCTCCCAACCAACCAACTCCCGTTTTCTTTTAAAGAACCTCCCACCCACGGTTTTCATTCTGTCTACTTTCTTCGATTGAGTGTCTTGGCATATTTTAAAAATCAATGATGGATATTAAACCTGGAAAAAATTTGTCAATTTTCTATCTGTTAGTTTCTATGCCGGTATATATATATATATATATATATATATATATATATATATATATATATATATATATATTTCAAAAGCAAATCATATATCTGAAAGAGTTACAACCGTACTTTTAAAAAAAGTTGTTGAGCCGCAAAACCCAATGGTTTAGATATTTTCGTTACTCGATCATGTGAGATATAGAAATTTCCAGAAAAAAAAATAAGATGCAAAAAGTAGTCTTTTAAATAGAAAATCCAATAGTACAAACCGTTAGATGACAATAAAATCTGCTGATAGGTCATCTTCATTTATATAGTTAGACGAATTCAAGTAATCCTTAGAAAAATATTCTAAATCCTTTGGGAAAAAAAGCACAACAATTGTCGGACTTTTATACAGAAAGTTTTAAACTTTCGTTTTCATCAGTTCATTTCTTGGGGGGCATTTTCCTCCTAAATGATTAGAAAATAAAACTTTGACAACATTTTCTGTAGGATACAATACATCGCTTATACATTTTGATGCTATTCATAGACATCAGATCACATCGAGGACAGTAGGTGATAATATAGATCTCTAGTTAAAGACAATTCTCTGTTTTTTAAAATCCCGAGTCGAAGTAAATATCCCAGCAATGGACCAACCTTTTTTGCTGTAGACAGTTCATACGTTTCAAATCAACTACTACTAAAGAGGGGCACATTGAGGACACGAAAATCCTTATTGTTTTTTAAAGAAGTGTTTTGCTTTCTTCCTTTTTTTTAAAATCGAATCTTTATATCCCAAATAAGAGATGTAGAGTAGAGTAGTTTGAAGACAATAATGAACCAATTTTTGTGGGAAAATTTGGATCTTGTCGTGATATTTTTGTCAGTAAACTGTACTTTTCAGCTATAAAAAATATCGGCCAGTAAATATTAATGGTCGAACGAACGAAGTTAGCGAAGCGTGCATTTATTTCAGAATACATAGTTACCTACCTCCAACGCACACACACACACACACACACACACACACACACACACACACACACACACACACACACACACACACACATTGAGTTGAATTTTGATTAGTCTTTTCTTGTTCGCGAGCGAGATATGGCAACTGTATATAAAGGATCTATCTATCTATCTATCTATCTATCTATCTATCTATCTGTGTGTGTGTGTGTGTGTGTGTGAGAGAGAGAGAGAGAGAGAGAGAGAGAGATGGGGGTTTTATATTCTGGAGTAGCCTATAACGCATTCATAAGTTGAATTGTTATCCGAATATTTCACAGTACATTCACATCCCGAATGAAGTGCATTGATAAGAAAGATGATTATGCTTTAAAATATTTCTAGTATAAAATAAATGATTTTTGAAATTATTATTAGGCTGCAAGCTTATTCAAGTAGCAACGTATATAAATACACATACCACATAGATGTGGTGCAATGGTTAACAAAGTGGATTAGCAGACCATTGTTAGTGAGTTCTTACTAGGTACGGAGCCTTGAGCCTTGAGCCACAACTGAGTTAAGACAAGTAATATATATATATATATATATATATATATATATATATATATATATATATATATATATATATATATGGGGGGGATATATATCGGGGGAAAACTGGAAAGAAATTCGACTGATCGAAAATGAACGAAAAATAAATAAATAAAAAACACACACACAAGGTTTTTCGAGGATGATTTTATTTATTGAATTATTTGCCAGCGTTTCGAGTTTTTTGGACCTTCATCATAGCTTATGAGTTGTTAAATGAAACGAAAAGGATGAGAAAGTTTAAAAGATGAGAAACATTTAAACTTCCTACTTTCCAACTTTCATCTTTTTCGTTTCATCAAATAATTCATACGCCCAGATGAAGGTCTAAAAAACCCGAAACGTTTAACGTAAGCAAATAATTCAATAGATGAAACCATCCTTTGAAGACCTTGTGTTTTATTTATTTTTGTACGCACATATATACATGTCACCCGACATATATTTAGACATATTTATGTATGTAAGCGTCTGTATATGTATGTATTTTCATGTATATATATGCTCATATGCAGAAATACATACACATTTATAACTACACATCCACTCAACAACCCATTCACGTAGGTATTTACCCAACCCGTCCGCACGAGCAGGAAGTGACACAAGGTCAATTTTTTAAACG
>CAUZXS010000048.1:30000-151230 GCA_963585895.1 Sepioteuthis lessoniana | reverse complement strand
CTGAGCCATAGATTTGTTTTTATATCAGACTGTCCAATAGATTTTGTTTTCTATTATGTAGTTCTGATCCATAAATTTTTTTTTCTATTAGTCTATCCAATGGATTTGTTATTCTATTGGATTTCTCTAATCCATAGCTTTGTTTATTCTATTTGGTAGTTCTGATCCATAGATCTGCTATTCAATTCGATAGCGCTGATCCAAAGATGTGTTATTCAATTTGATTGTTCTGATCCATAAATTTGTTTTTCTGTTAGATTGTTCTGATATATAGATTTGTTTTTGTATTAGACTGAACAATAGATTTGTTTTTCTGTTAGTTTGTTCATTTTTTTTCTATTAGATAATTCTGATTTCATTGTTTTGTTATTCTAATCGTTCTTATCCATAGAGTCGCTATTAAATTTAATTGCTCTGATCCATTGTTTTGTTATTCTAATCGTTCTTATCCATAGAGTCGCTATTAAATTTAATTGCTCTGATCCATTGTTTTGTTATTCTATTAGATTGTTCTAATCTATAGATTTTATTTTCTATTTGTTTGTTCTCATTCATACATTTTTTCTATTAGACTGTCCTATAGATTTCTTATTTTACTCGATTGTTCTGATCCACGGAAAAATATAGACTGTTGTATCTTCAATACTCGCAATCACTTAACTGCGTGGAAATAAATCACTAACATTAGATAGAAGTTGTAGCGTAAATTTTATTTACATACACATATTTTTTAAACCAATCAACAAAAGAAACAACATTCTAGAAAAAAGGATCAAAATCTCATACACAAAATTCGCGCTCACATATTTTTAAACCAATCAAGTATTTCCACCCCCAACCCCCCCATTCATACCCGTTTTGATCCACTTACGGGTTATAAAAGAAAGTGATAAATCAATTCTAGATAGACATCGCCGTTGCTGACTAAAAGAAGCCACGCAATTCAACTGCTTCCTGACTACACAGACTCCCGGAGGTGCCACTGTTGCTAAACACGGCTTTTTACACCGATTCGTCCAGTACACTAACCAGCCCGTGTCAAAGAAAGTTCAACCACAACATTTCACCAGACCTTATACAGAAATTCTTACGACGAGTACAACAACAACAACAACAAAAACAACATCAATTACACTGACCGAACTACCTTCAACGTTTCCTTGCTACATTATTCAATCTGAATGATACACCTTTATTTTAAAGTTATTTAGGTTTGGTTTTTCCAAATTTATTAATTGTTCGTGAAAATATTTGCGAGCAACACGCACGACCCTGTAGGGAACGAATAAATAAATAAATAAAAATTCAAATTGAATTTTTCAAATTTATTTTTCTACTTTCAAAGGCATTTTTGCATTTTTTCGAGAAAAAAATTGTATAAAAATTTACATAAATTTCAGGAAAAATCTGAAAACTGGCCAGAAATTCTTGTTACAAGAAAAAAAATTTTGTTTGACTTGAAATTGATGAAAAATTTTTTATTAAAATTATTAAAATTTCTCGACTAATAAAAGAAAATGGACACTTTTTAATTTCATTTTCATTTTCTTTTAAATTTTTTTTAAAATTAATTTTTTTTTTTAATTTTCAAAATAAATACATAAAATTATAAAAAAAATTATCGATTATTTTGTGTTTTATTTTTTATTCTATTTTACTAAAAAGTTTTGCAATTATTTTGAATATGAAATGAGGCAAATAATGAAATGAAAGTCATACACTTTATCGAGAAAACCTGGAGAGTGCAATTGACAGCAGGAGGAAAAAACTTAGCTGAAGCAAAGATCCACAGAGGTATTTTCCAAGGAGATGCTCTATCACCGTTATTTTTAAAATTGCCATGATGCCACTTAACCACATATTCAAAAAATGCACATCCGGATACAAACTTAGTAGATCACAAGAAAAGATCAATCACCTAATGTACATGGATGTCATCAATCTATTTGGAAAAATTGAAAAACACCAGGAAACACTAATACACGCAGTTAGAATATACAGTAAGGACATATGAATGGAATTTGGTATAGAAAAATGTGCCATGCTTGTAATGAAAAGTGGCAAACGACATCTAACTGATGGAATGGAACTACCAAATCAAGATAAGTCTAGAACGCTAACAGCAAAGCAAACCTACAAATACTTCAGAGTCTTGGAGGCTGACACCATCAAACAAGTGCAAATGAAAGACAAAATTCAAAAAGAATATCTCAGAAGAACTAGAAAAGTACTCGAGACAAAACTCTCTAGAAGAAACTTTATCAAAGGAATAAATACCTGTGCTGTATCCCTCATGAGATATTCGGGACCCTTTCTGAAGTGGACCAGAGATAAATTTGAACAAATGGACCAAAGAACAAGAAAACTAATGGCCCTGCATAAAGCATTACACCCCAGAGACGATGTTGACAGACTATATGTGTGAAGAAAAGAGGGAAGAAGAGGACTTGCCAGCATTGAAGACAGCGCTGATGTATCGATACAACGACTCGAAGACTACAAGGAAAAACATGAAGGAGAACTGATTAACGACATCAGAAACGATACTGACAACAACTGATTGACAATAACTAGGAAACAAAAAGGGTAAGAAAAACAACTCTATGGGCGTATTAAATCACTAATAAACAACATCTCACTCGAGAAAACCTGGACATTGCTTCGAAAAGGAAACTTTAAGAGAGAAACAGAATCTCTCCTAATAACAGTAAAAAACAACACCGTAAGAACTAGTCAGAAAAGATAAGACGCAACAAAATAGCAAATGTTTGCTATGTGGTGACAGAGATGAAAACGTCAAACACATTATAAGTGAATGTAGCAAATTAGCACAGAAGGATTATAAGACTAGATACGTCTGGGTGGGTAAAGTGATCCATTGGGAAATGTACAAGAAATGTAGATTTGACCATACAAACAAATGGTATATGCACAACCCAGCATCTGTCCAAGAAAATGACACACATAAACTCTTATGGGACTTAACATACAAACAGATCATTTAATCTCGGTCAGAAGACTAGACCTAATAATGATAAATAAAAAAAATATATGTTGTAAAATTGGGAACTTTGCTGTCCCGGCTGAGCACAGAATAAAAATGAAAGAATGTGAAAAGAAGGATAAGTACCTCGACCTTGTTAGGGAATTGAAAAAGCTGAGGAAGAATTATACCAATTGGGATTGTTGCTTTTCGTACAGTAATTAAAGGATTATTAAAGGGACTGGAGGACAGGGATGTTTCAAATTAGTTGAGACCATCCAAAATACAGCATTATTGAGTATGGCCAGAATACTGAGAAGTGTCCAGGAAACTTGAGGAGACTTGCTGTCACTCAAAATACAGTGAAAGACCACCGGCTAACGCTGATGTCAAAAACTCTAGTGAGTAAATAATAATAAGTGTAGTACTCGATAAATTAATATCTTTCTTTTCTTATAAAATAAACTCGAAATGCGGAGGGAAGAGAAACGGAAAGAAAAAAAGAAAAAGAAAAAATTATAGTAATTGCAGTTATTATAATTGTTATGTTCATTATTATTATTGTCTGTGCCCTAATAAAATTGCTGACCCGAAAAGGTAACTAAATTATCACTTAAATGTTAGTATCTGTTTTAATGTAATTACTATTGTAATTTGTTGGTCTAAGAAAAACCAGATTGAAATAATCCTTAGAGAATCTAATCCCACTATAACTGCTCCCCACTAGTCGATTGCTCGGAACCTACAATACCTTTTATGAGTAGTCTTCTATTTGTTCTGCAGAATTTATTCTTTGGGGAAAATAACTTTCCTGTTGATTAAGGAAATTTCCTCTCCATACGTAGACATGACATTGTTATTAGCTGTTGTATCCATCCAAATATTCTCCCTCCAGCTATGAATATAGAGTTGAATAGACTGGGCTCTCAAACCTTCGTATGGTAACTTGTCTAGAAGAAGGAAAACATTTTGGTAAAACCAGTTTAATTTCCATTTGTTTGATCATGAAACGATTATCGTCGAAGGAAATGGACTCGTCGAAAAAAAACTTTGGATGAGGCTGCTTGCTTTTCACATAACGCTAATACTCTTTGGGGAGGGATGCATCCAACTACTCTCCCTCCAGCTATTAGTAAATAGTTGTACAGACATGGCTCTCTCACCTTAGTGGGGTAACTAGTCTAAAAGAAGGAAATCTCTTGATTCAATTTTTTTTAATATTCATTTGTCTGGTCCAATTTGAGTTGCTTGCATAATTCCCAGTGGAACATCTTTTCCGTTTACATATATCGTCTCTTTTACAACTTCTGTACCGATTTGCAGAATTTCGTCTTTTCCTCCACAACGTCTACACTCGTTATTTTGATATTTTCTATGAATTCAAGTTTTAAACGGGCCTGCAGACCTTTTTTTTCGACTACTTTTAAAAATGACTTCGTTTCTGTCTTTGGGATCCCTCTTCGAAGCCTTTAGGATTATACCCTAAAACCATGTCTAGGTCATTCATCACAAAGTTCTGAGTTTCTCATCTGAAGTGTCCATTTAGTTATTCCTTTTACCCAATTTTTAGTTTCCTCTTCGAAGCTATGCTCAAGTCATCTTATACATAATGTTCTTAGTTTGTCTTTTCAACTGTTCATACTTATTTCTTTTCTTCATTTTTAGTTTATCCTTTTAGGAATCCTCTTCCTAACCTTGACTAGGGCATCTCACATACATTGTTTTTATTTTCTCTTCCTAACAGTCCATATTGTTGTTTCTTTTCACCTACGATTCGTTTCTCTTTTGAGGCGTCCTCTTTGAAACCATGCCGAGATCATCTCACAATGTACTTACATTGTTTCTGAAGTCTTCATACTGGTTCAACCCCTAGTTATAGTTTCTTTCTTAGGGATTAATTTTTTCAAGCCATACTCACGTCATCTTACACAATATGCTCTTACTTAGTCTTCTGCTGGGTACATATAGTTGTTTCTTTTATCCCATTATCATTTTTTTCTCTTAAAGATTCCTCTTCAAAGCATGAACCATGTCATCTCATACACAATGTTCTCGTTTTGACTACTGAAGTGACAATAAATTTGTTTCTTTTTCCTCCTTGTTTTCCCTCTTTACGATTCCTCTTCGAATCCATGGCCATGTCATCTGATACACAATACCCTTAGTATGTGTTCTAAGGTATCCATATAGTTGTTTCTTTTTCCTCATTTCTCTTTCTCTCTTAAGGATTCCGGTTCGAAGATATGCCCAGGTCACATCAATAACAATATTCTTAGTTTGTCTTCACAAGTGTCTATACTTGATTCTTTTCCTCATTTTTTGTTTCTCCTTTTCGAATTCCACATCGAAGCTATGCCTAGGTTATTTCACACACTATGTTCTTAGTTTGATATCTGAAGTGTCCATATAGCTCTCTATTTTTCCTCATTTCTTTTTCTCTCTTTAATATTCTTCTTTGTAGCCATACCCAGGACATAGCACATACAATAGTCTTAGTATGTCTTCAGAAGTGTCCATATAATTGTTTGTTTTTCCTCATTTTTAGTTTCTCTCTTTTTCTTCATATCTGTTTCTCTCTTTAATATTCCTCTTCGAAGCCATGCCCAGGTCATCTTACACACAATGTCTTTAGTTTGACTTTTTAAGTGTCAATATAATTGTGTCTTTCACACCATTTTTACTTTCTCTCTTTAGGATTCCACTTTGAAAACCATGCCAAAATCATCTCACATACGATGTCCTTAGTTTGTCTTTTGGAGTTTCCATATAGTTTTTTCTTTTATCCTATTATTAATTTCTCTATTTTGGATTCCTCTTCAAAGCAATGCTCAGGTCATCTCAGACAAAATGTTCACATTTTCTCTTCTTATGTGTCCAGAAAATTGTTTCTGTTTTTCCATTTTCTTTTTCTCTTTAGGATTCCTCTTGGAAGCCATCGCCAGGTCATCTTACACGCAATGTTCCCAGTTTATTTTCTGAAGTGTCCATATAATTGGTTGTTTTCCCCCTCATTTTTGGTTTTTCGATTTAGTAATTCCCATTATTTTTTAAATCTGTCCTTGTGTTCTTTTCACTTTTTCTATTATTGGCTGTTGTGATTCATTTTATCTTTATACTTGTTTTGATCTTCGAGCCCTTGTGTTGCCATATTATTGTTTTTATTTAACTCATGAGAGAGCTTTTTACCACCATTATAAGCTGATGGTTTTCCACTGATGTCTGAGTGGCAAGAAGTGACCTCAATTTTCCGGGACACTTTTCAGTATTCTGGCTGATCTCAATAATGGTGTAGATTTGATAGTCTACTCTTCTCTTATTTCCAAATCTTCAAGTCCCTGTACCAACCTTTTACTGTATATCGAGCGCGCCAGTCAGAATTGGTAATTCCGTCATCTTCATGTTCCTTTGTTTTTCAATTCCCTGGCAAGGGCTAGGTACTTATTTCTCTTTTCGCTCTCTTTCAGTTTTATTCTGAACCTGGGACGGTAAATTTCTCTATCCGGTGTGTTTTTAAAAAAATTCTTTCTAACTATCAGTAGGTCTATTCGTCTGGCCGAGATTAGGTGATCCGTTTGAATCTCATAATCCCATATGAGTTTGTGAGTTTCCTTCTCCTGGACAGATACTGGGTTGTGTATAAACCATTTGTTCGTCTGATCAAATTTAAATTTCTTGCACAATTTTCAGTCGGTCACATTACCCACCCAGTCGTGTCTTGTCTTATACTCTTTCTGAGCTAAGTTGCTGCATTCGCTTATCATGTGATTGATCGTTTTGTCTTTATCACCACATAATCTACATCTCTTTTGTTGCATCTTGTCTATTCTTTCTTTGACATCATCATCATCAGGTCGTGCCGCTAGCACGGATATCCCAGACCCTCTCTCCCCACTCCTCCCTATCGTTCATAGCTTCTGGTAGGTACTCAGGGCAACATCCCGTATCCTCACAGAGTTGCTGTATGTAGCTTCGAGCTGGTCGTCCTGCTTTTGCTAGGAGAACATTCCTTATGAGCTCGTCTCTGCTTCTGCAGCAGTGTCCTGCTTGTCTGGTACGTCTAAGTTTGATAGTTTTCGTGAGGGGAGGTAGGTGGCCGTACAGTTGTTGCTTTGTGGGGTGTTGCCTTCAGGACTTGTTCAAAATTGCTCGCAGCATTCTTTTGTAGTTTCAGTCAAGGTTTTTTTTTTCATACGTTTAGTTAGCGTCCATGTCGTGCATCCATATAGCAGTATCCACACGACCGCTGCTTGGAAGAAACTGCATTTCATTTTATCTGTCAGGTCTTACTTACATAGCTGTCCAAGTCTTTGTTAGCCGCGTATCGATGTCTTTTTCGGTTGATGAGACACTGCTTCCTAGATAGGTGAACTTGTCTACTAGTTTAAGAGAGCTTCCGTCTTGTGTGGAGTTGTCGCCTGTTTGATTAAAGCACATGTGTTTCGTTTTGTGTGCATTGACATGGAGGCCAATGCCTGCGGTGGCTCGTTGCAGCATATGCAGTTGGGTTTCAGCTTGGGCGGGTGCATTTGCTAGAATCGCTATGTCATCGTCGTAGTCGGCGTCGGTAATTGTTTTTGTGGGGTACATTCTGCTTCTTTTCTTTGTCAGCTCAAAGCCGTTTTCTTTGATTTTATCAATCGATGTTCTAAGCACGTAGTCTAGACAGATGATAAAGAAGTATGAGGCAGTGTGTCCCCTTGCAGTCATCATCATCATCATATCGTGCTGGCAGCACGGATATCCCTGACCCTCTCTCGCCACTCCTCCCTATCGTTCATCGCCCTAGGTAGGTCTTCAGGACAACATCCTGTATCCTCACATAGCTGCTGAATGTACGTTCGAGCTGGTCGTCCTGCTTTTGCGCGGCCATGTGTGGGGATCCATAAGAGTACATCTCTTATGAGTTCATCCCTGCTTCTCCAGCAGTGTCCTGCATTTCTGGTTCGTCTAACTTGAATAGTTTTCGTGATAGGGAGCAGGTGGCCGTACAGTTGGTGTCTTGTGGGGTGTTGCTGCCAGGACTTGTTCAGGATTGCACGCAGCATTCTTGTGTAATTGCCATCTAGTTTCTTCTCCAGCCGTTTTGTTAGCGACCATGTAGTGCATCCATATAGCAGTATCGATGTGACCGCTGCCTGGAAGAAACTGCGTTTCCTTTTATCGGTTAGGTCTGATTTCCATATAATCGATAGCCTATTGATAGCTGTCCATGCTTTCGCTAACCTCGTTTCGATGTCCTTTTCGGTTGATTCGACGCTGCTTCCTAGGTACGTGAATTTGTCTACTAGTTTAAGTGGGGTTCCTTCTAGAGTGGAGATGTCCCCCGTTTGGTTATAGCACATATATTCCGTTTTGTGTGCGTTAACATAGAGGCCTATTCTTGCTGCTGCTCGTTCCAAACTATGCAGAAGTGTTTCGGCTTGGTCAGGTGTATTTGCCAGTATCGCTCTGTCATCGGCGTAGTCGGCGTCGGTAATTGTTGTTGCGGGGTATTTCTGCTTCTTTTCTTCGTCAGTTCGAAGCCATTCTCTTTGATTTTGTCAATCGATGTTCTAAGTACGTAGTCTAGACAAATGATAAAGAGGTACGGAGCCAGTGTGTCCCCTTGTAGTACTCCTGCTACAATGTCAAAGTATTCTGTGTCTCCATCCGGTGATCATACTTTTACTTTAGTGTTTCTATAGAGAATCGTTATTGCCGCTACGGTCTCTTTTGTTATGCCGTACGCTAGTAGGATTTGTTCCATCTTTCCTCTGTGAATGGAGTCGAAAGCCTTGGTAAAGTCGACAAATATTAATGTCGCTTGTAGGTTCTTTGCCCGTACACCTTCAAGGATTCTGCGGATGGTTAATATTTGTGAGGTCATGGATCTATTTCTTCGGAAGCCATTTTGGTTTTTTCTAAGTATGTTGTCGATTTTGGGTTCTATTCGGTTTCGTAGTAGGGCATTGTAGATTTTGGCAGCTATGGATGTAAGTGTTATGCCTCGGTAGTTTTTGGCTAATCCAAGGTCCCCCTTTTTAGGGAAGGGGAGTATGCATCCCTTCATCCATCTATCTATCGGATTTTGATTGTATACTGCGTTGCAGTGGCGGAGCAGTATGTCGTCGAATTGTCTGGTCTTCCATACTTCCGGGGGAATTTCGTCCAGCCCTGCAGCTTTCCTATTTTTAATTTTTCTGAGAACCGAGTCGAGTTCTTCTTGTGTGAACGGTCCTAGTTTAATGTCTAATTGTTTGCTAATTATTCTGGTGATTGGCTCATGCGTTATTTTTGGTGGGTTTCCAAGTAAGTTTTCGAAGTGCTGTTTCCACAGTTTTATTCTTTCTTGTTGGTTTGCTGCTTTAAGTTTTGCTTTGGCTGTGTTCTTTCTTCTGCTCACTTCGTTTATTGTTTGCCAGGCTATTCTAGATTGTCTATCTTCCACCGAGTCTCTAATCTTATCTATCTGATTTTGAATGTATTCTGTCTGTTCCTTTATATATATGCCTGCTAATTGATATTGTGCCGTTTTTAGTTTTAAGGCATTTGTGTTTGTTGGTTTTTTTCGATAGTTTTTGGAGGCTGTTTTCACTAGTGCACGTTTTTCTCTCACCGCTAAAGTTTCCCATGGGACTCTATATTTAGTTTTAATTTTTGTTGGAATGTATTTTGCTGCTGCCTCGAGGTGTTCATTGACGAAATTTTCATATTCGTCGTTTGGTGGACTTCCGTCTTTTCTTGTAGTGTTTCGAATCTGTTTTTTAATTCTAATACGTATTTATCGCTTATATCTTTGTTGTTTAATAGGGCCCAGTCATAGTGTTTGGTGGTCGCTGTTCGTTTGGCGTTTTTTCGTAGGCTTAACCGTATTTTCGCCGTGACTATTCGGTGATCGGTGGACACACCCTCAAAAGAGGAGTATGCCTCGCAATTCAATGCACTTTTCTTCCATTTCTTGTTTATAAGGACGTAGTCTATCTGAGCTTTAGTATTTTTTGCGTACGTGTATGTCCATAGTTTGCCCTCTCTTTTTTGGTTGTTTGTATTGAGGCATGCTAATCTATTTTCTATCATGAAATCTGTTAGATGTTGCCCATTCCTATTTGACGTGTTGTGGAGGCTGTATTTGTTGCTTTCGTTTTTCCCGATTTGGGCATTCATGTCTCCGCCAATGACTAACATGTTGTGTTTCGGGATGCTACGCACTAATGAGGATAACTCATCGTAGAAGGTGACTAGTTCATTTTCTTCACTAACATTGGTGGGGCTGTAGCATGAGATGATTGTTGCTCTGGGGTTTCCGTTAAATGTAGCTGCCATCATTCTAGGTTGCATTTTCTCAACGCTATTAAGCGTTTTTAGTGCTCTAGGTCCTATAAGTAATCCTACCCCTCTTACTGCGGCGTTGACAGAGTTTTTCCATGCGGATACAGTGGCGAGCGACCAGCCATTGCCAGTTTCGTGATATTTGATATCTTCTGTGTGCGTGTATCTGTGTTCTTGTATGCATATTATGTCTATCTTATGTTCTTCGGCCGATGCGATTAGCTCTGGGAGTTGTCCTATTCTATTTAAGGTTCTTACGTTAAATGTGGCTATTTGTAGTGTTTGCTTGCATTTTAGTAGTTTTGATTGTTTGAGCTCTGTAGCTGATTTTTCGAACACCGAGGCCAGGGCTCCAACCTCAGCAGGACGCGCCCCTTTTTTACCCGCGCGAAGAGCGATGCGGTTTGTGTAAGTGGTTTGAGTGTGGGTCATGGTTATCTTTCGATGGCTGTTTTATTCTCTTCTATAGAAGCCACTCTTATAGAGGAGCAGCAGTAGTTCCCCGATCGAACTAGCGATCCTGAGCGTAAAGTAGTCAAACTCACGTCCAGGACCCGTTTGGGTATTGAGTTTGGTCGTACATGGGTTTATTCAAATACCTTTACGTACATCGTGCTGCTTCCCATGTGTACGCAAAAAAAAGTGGGGGAGGGTAATTTTGGTTTAAGTTTTAAGTTTTAACTTAGTTAAAGTCCAACATTAAGGTACTTTCGTATGACTTTCACTGGTACTGACTTGTGCTTTTTTTTGCTGTATTGGGACTTTCCTAGGTTTTTCATTTTTTTTTACTACAGTTGGGAACCTAGCAGGCTTCAGGAATTATAGAGCTTAACAAATTTTTTTTTCTTCTTCTTGGGGGGGGGCATGTGGTAGCATTAGGTGTTTTAGGCTTTTTCTTTTAAACTACTGTTAGGGCTTTCTTTACGAATTTTTAAATTATTCGATAGAAGATATTCAAAAACATTCTGCCTTGTTCGCTGACATGTGGAAAGGCTAATATCAATTTGGCTTTATAGTAGAGTAAGCGTGTCTTTACATTTAAAACGCATAGTTTAAGCATTATTTCACAAACAAAATACAGCATAACATTTTGTAAAATTCAGCATTTTAAATTGATAGGACTTAAAGACATACTGACCAATATTGACATATTTCTTCCACTTGGCTCCTGAGTTCAAATGCTTCTTCTTCGTTTTGACTTTTATTTACTACTGAAATTTTAGGTAGCTTTGGAGGCGGTCTACTGGGGGGGGGGGATTCATTTCGTTTTTTTTTTCTTCTTTTCTTTTCTTCTTTTTCCCTTTCTCTTTGGGCGGGGGGGCCTGTGGTAGCATTAGGTGTTTTAGGCTTTTTCTTTTAAACTACTGTTAGGGTTTTCTTTACGAATTTTTAAATCATTCGATAGAAGATATTCAAAAACATTCTGCCTTGTTCGCTGACATGTGGAAAGGCTAATATCAATTTGGCTTTATAGTAGAGTAAGCGTGTCTTTACATTTAAAACGCATAGTTTAAGCATTATTTTACAAACAAAATACAGCATAACATTTTGTAAAATTCAGCATTTTAAATTGATAGGACTTAAAGACATACTGACCAATATTGACATATTTCTTCCACTTGGCTCCTGAGTTCAAATGCTTCTTCTTCGTTTTGACTTTTAGTACTCCTGCTACAATGTCGAAGTAGTCTGTGTCTCCATTCAGAGAATGTAATTTCGCTTTGGTGTTTCTATAGAAAATCGTTATTGCTGCGACGGTCTCTTTTGTTATGCCGTATACTAGTAGGATTTGTTCCATCTTCCCTCTGTGAATGGAATCAAAGGCCTTGGTAAAGTCGACGAATAATATTGTCACCTGTAGGTTTTTTTTGCCCGTACGCCTTCAAGGATTCTACGGATTGTCAATATTTTTGTGGTTGTTGATCTATTTCTTTGGAAGCCATTTTGGTTTTTCCTAAGAATGTTGACAATTTTGGGTTCTATGCAGTTTCGTAGTACGGTATTGTATATTTTGGCTGCCATGGATGTAAGTGTTATATCTCGGTAGTTCTTGGCTTATCCGAAGTCATTTTTAGGGAAAGAGAGGATGCATCCCTTCAGCCATCTGTCTATCGGATTTTGATTATAAACTGCTTTACAGTGTCGGAGACTTCTTTGACATTCTTTGTCCTTATGGTGTTTTTTGCTGATATAAAAAGAGATTCAGTTTCTCTTTTAAGGTTTTCTTTTCTTGGCTATGTCTATGTTTTCTGTGAGATTTCGCTTGTTTTTCGGTTCAAATGTCCATACAGTTTTTTCATCTCAACAATGTAAGGCCTTATGTTTCGTTATGAGTTTTCTTGATCTCTGGTACATTTATTGAAGTTCTTCTCTTGCCCACTTTAAAAGTTTTCCCGGGCATTTTATTATTATTATTATTATTCACTCATTAGAGCTTTTCATATCAGCGTTAGCCGATGGTTCTTCACTGGTGTCTGAGTGACAGCAAGCCCCCTCAAATCTCCAGGACTCTTCTTAGTATTCTGGCCGTTCCCATAATGCTGTCGTTTGGATGGTCTCCACTCGTCCGCCAACTTCCAATTCCTCTAGTCCCTTTATTAATCCTTTAGTTACTGTTCCCACCGCACCAATTCCAATTGCTATAATTGTCACCTGCATGTTCCACAGTTTTTTCAATTCCCAAGCAAGGTCGAGGTACTTATCTTTTTTTCACATTCTTTCAGTTTTATACAGTGGTCAGCCGGGACAGCAAAGTCGACTATTTTGCAAGTTCTCTTTTTTTTTGCTGATAATTATTAAGTCTGGTCTTCTGGTCGGGATTAGGTGATCCGTTTGTATGTTAAAGTCCCATAGGAGTTTATGCGTGGCATTTTCTAGGATTATTATTATTATTATTATTATTATTATTATTATTATTATTCCTTTAAGTGTTTTTCCCACCTGCATTAGCTGTTGGTTTCTCGATGGAGTTTAAGTGACAGCAAGTCTTCTGAAGTCTCCAGGACTCTTCTCAGTATTCTGGCCGATCTTACAAATGCAGTAGTCTGGATGGTCTTTATTTCTCCTCTTTTCAATGCTGGTAAGTCGTTTTCCTCCTTTTCTCGATACATATAGTCTGTCAGCGTCATCTCCGGAATGTAATGCCTTATGCATGGTCTTTAGTTTTCTTGTTCTCTGCTCCATTTGTATAAGTTCTTCTCTGGTCCACTTCAACAATGGTCCCGAATATCTTATGAAGAGGCAGCCCAAATATTTATCCCTATGTCGAGTATCTTTCTGGTTCACCTGAGATACTCGTTCGTTATTTATTCTTTCATCCACTTGTTTGATGGCATTTGCTTCCAATATTTCCAAGTATCTATAGGGTTTTTCTCCGAGCGTTAAAATTTCTTCTTGATTTGTTTGTTCAATCCCGACCATCATGTGTCGTTTACCGCTTTTCGTTATTAGCAAGGCAGATTTTTCTATGCCAAATTCCATCCCTGATTGAATATTCTGACTGCATGTATTAAAGTTTCCAATTTTTTATTTCATTTTTTGCAAACAGTTTGATATCGTCCATGTACATTAGGTGATAGATCTTTTCCTACGATTTACTAAGTTTGTATACGGCTGTCAGTTTCCTGCAAATATGGTTGAGTGGCATCATCGCAATTATAAATAGTAATGGTGATAGTGCATCTCATTGTAATATATCTCTTTGGATCTTCGCTTCACCCAAGCATTTCCCTCCAGCTATCAAATCCTCTCTCCAGGTTTTCTTGGTTTTCTCGATAAAGTTTAAGACTTCGTCAGCTATTTAGAACATTTTGGGGCAGTTTATTATCCAGCTTTATGGGACCATATCATATGCCTTCTTTTATTCAATCTAGCCTATAGCGAAATTTTTCTATCTCGTCTTGCTCTTGTTGAAGATGTCCTCATCAATGTAGTGTAGTTCTCCTGTTCGTCCATGTTTTGTGTTGACGTGTCTGGTTTAGTGTGGTTACTTAGATAGCCGTTCGTGTACCTGAAAAACAAAATAGCAAATTTGTAAATAACGCTAAAACATTCCGAAATCTGTCTCATCAGGTCCAGACTCCGACCACCTACCTCTCATTCCACCTCGAAGCAATAAAATTCCTATTTCAAACACAAAAAATATCTGAAGGAAAAAATACTCTACGGAAATGTTTTTATTCCTGATTTAGATTTTTCTCATTACTTGTAGTTTCTTTACTAATTATCTAAGAATTAAAATATTCATTGTTCGTCTGGTTCATTTGCGGCATCCTTTCTGTTCCTCAGGGAACAATCTGCGGTTTCTTGGCGAGTCGTAAATCTCTTTCTTTATTTGTCCAGTTAGCATTTTCCTTATAATTTGTAGGCACGTTATTGGTTTGTAGTCAGTTTTTTTTTGGTGGGGGGGATTCCTTTGAGAGGTTCACTCTGGATCAATGTGGTCATTCCTTTGGTCATCCATTCAGATACTTCTGATTCTTGTAGGTATCTGTTCATTTCGAGTGATAGTTTGTCATGAATAATAATGAATTTCTTTAACTAAAATCCATGTATTCCTTCATTACATGGCACTTTCCAATTTGGTATTTTTAGTGTCATTCTCAGTAAATCTATATGTATTTCCGCTTTAGGTCCCTTTTCGAGTCATTTTATCTCTTTCGCTATGTTGTTCATCCATTCGGCTTTTTTGTTATGTTCTCTTGGTTGCCATGTTTTATTCCAGAATTGTTTAGTTTCTTTCGTATCCGGTTGTTGTGTATGTTTTCGTGTCATTTCCCCCAAATTGTTGGGAGAATTTTTTTCGTTGTTTTTGAATGTTCAGTTTTGTCTGTATTGCTTTAGCATTTGTCGATATCTTTTTAATCTTCTTTCTTTCCCCAGTATTTTCTGGTTTATTTCCTAAAGTTTTATTGTAAATTTTTGTTGTGTTGCTATTTTCTTTTTGCCCCAACATGATTTATAGTTTTTTCCTTTGTTTTATTGTTCTTGTCTGTTTTCGTAGTTTTTTATCTGCGTTTTCAGTCGAATTTCGCATTCGGGTTTTGATTTTTGTTCGTGCTCTTTAAGGAAATCCTGATTTTCTCACAAACTAATTTTGCTCCTGGGTAGATTAGTTCATTTAATTCGGTTATGTTTTTTGTTGATATATATGTTCATACTTGATTTATTTTTTCCGTTTCTCTATCGATTGTTCTCTACTCTATGTTTCTTTGTGGTGGCAAGGTAGTTATTCATAATCCCCTTTAAATTTTCTAATTTTTTTTTGTTCTTGTATCAGTGTTCCCTCTCTGTTTTTTGTGAGGGGGGTTATTTTCGGAAAATGGTGATTCATTTCAGTTAGAGTGTTCTCATTTGTCAAAACATTGTGTGTCTGATAGTGTATTAGCGTTTGTTCATTATTTATTTTCTGGCGTATTTCTAGTATTTCAAAGTCAGAAAACCAACCTTTCTTTATCATTGTCCCAACTTGGTCGGTGAGTCTTTGGATTGTTGTCTGAAACCTTGCGCATTCTTGCCAGATCTCAATCATCTTTTTCCTATAACCTCTTAGTGTAGGGTTTCTCCTAAAATAGTTTTGCAGTGCAAGTTGGTTCTCTTCCCTCGTCCATGTTTTGTGTTGACGTCTCTAATTTAGTGTGGTTACTTAGATAGTGATTCGTGTACCTGAAAAAAAAAATTGCTAAGTTGTAAATAACGCTAAAATATTCCGAATTCTCTCTCATCAGGTCCGGATTCCGCCCAACTACCGCCCATTCCACCTCAAAACAGTAAAATTCCCAGTTCAAACACAAAAAAAAAACATCTGAAGGAAAAAATACTCCACAGAAATGTTTTTATCCCTGATTTAAATTTTTCTCTTTACTTGTAGTTTGTTTACTAATTATCTAAGAATTAAAATATTCATTTTATAATAAGGAAGGCGAAAATACTTAAAACAATCCTGACATAGATTTTTCCTTTGCTTCAACTTTTCAAAAAAATCAATAACATTCACTTTTAAGAGTCGTTGAAATGAACATTTATCATCTCTTTTTTAAACTTTCACCATCTTTTTTTTCTTTCACTATGAAAAATCAAATCAGGCATTACTTTTCGTACTTACATTTCATAAGGAAATAAATTAAGTTGCATATTGCACCGCTTGACAAACAACGAAAAACTCCTAGATATATAAAAATAAAATCTATATTTTTATTCTTCGACGGCGACGTTTGTATGGAGAGAGTTTGCATATATCTTTCTTCTGTGGCGCGGACCCTTTTTGTGAAGTAGTGCAACGGCTGGAGAACACACAGAGAGGAACTGACTGGTTTGCTTGAGGGGCTAGTAGATCTCTCCTTTCGCTTGAGAGACCAGTGGACCTCTCCCCTTCGCTTGAACGACCAGCATATCTCTCCCTTCGCTTGAGAGACGAGTGGACCTCTCCCCTTCGCTTGAGCCTCCAGCGGGTCTCTGCCTTCGCTTGTGAGACCAGTGGACCTCTCCCCTTCGCTTGAGTGACCAGCGGGTCTCTGCCTTCAGTCCAAAATATTGTCTTTCAAGTCCTGTCAACACGCCTCTCGCCTCCCGTATTTTCTGTTTATGGCTGATTATCGGAACTTACATACTATTGGGTCCCTCAGCACGAATTCGGAGACCAGAGTGTAAAGACAGGAAAGAATAGCCAACAGAAAGAAAGGTTTTGTCACTCGCTTTTTGAATAGACGATAAATATTTCAAACAGGCAAGAAACTTCCCAAGAAATAAAAGTAAAATTAAGATATTAAGAGAATAAGACATGAACGCATAAGTTTGAATGTTACGTTCAGTCATCATTCCAATCAATAATGAACCATTCCGTTTTGATTGTGAGAGAAAGACGAAAAAGAAGACTTTACACATCAAAGAAAAACAAAGCAAATATATTTAAAAAGAAAAGTAAGACGATGAGAGAGGAAGCAATAATGGTATTGTTGTATCGTTGGTTCAATAACGGTATTCCACAGGTACAAGCTGAAGAGTTGGCAAGTCTATCAGAGAGCAATTAACGCCTTTTCCCCCTGAAGTAGTCAGACACCGTCCATTTATATCTTTACCGGTGTCATACTAAAAGGTGTCACTGAGTGTATAGTTCCGGTATAACAGGTATACATCAGACATTTATCATCTGCTTTAATATAATGGAAAGTAGGAGGTAAGAAAAGGAAAGGAAGAGAGAAAGAAAGAGAGAGAAAGAGAAAGAGAGAGAGAGAGAGAGAGAGAAAGATATATATATATATATATAGAGAGAGAGAGAGAGCTGTTATTTTCTTAGTATATGTTAAGTTATTTGTTTCAATTGAATTTCAACCCTTCTTGGTAACTGAATCCTAAATGTAAATATATATATGATTTATAAGTGAATAGTTTATTGGTAACTTTTTTTTACAAAACGAGTTAGAGTTTATTTGTTTGCACACAGTTAAATTGTTTCAAGTAGTTTTAACATTAATAATACTATTTAATAATAATCATCTGTTTGTACATAATTATATGTCAGCAAGTATTCCGATCCAATACAAAAAATTTGCACACAGTTGTATGCATAATTGGTGTATTATACTGCGTCACCCGACTGGGCAATATATATAATGTATTTTCATTCATAGAAATTAATCATTTATAATGAATTCATTGTTATGAACAAAAGCAATCTTTTTTTTATATTATAGTATGCCACATTAATAATATATATCTATACATGTATATATGTATGTATTCATACATATTTATGTGTGGTAAGGTGTATATATATTTCATGATATTTATAAAATTCAGAGTGTTTGGTATCGGTGATTAAGCACAAAAAATCTTTGATGATCGCAGAGGTGAAAAACTCACAATTATCAATCACTGTTAACTCTCTCAATAATAATAAAAAAATTCAACATGATTTTATTTTGACCTCAACACTTTTCACAACTGAAGACCATACATATGTCCAAGAAATATATTATTCTATAACTTTAGTCAACTTGGCTATAAGAACAAGAGAGAGAGAGAGAGAGAGAGAGAGAGAGAGAGAGAGAGAGAGAGAGAGAGAGAGAGAGAGAGAGAGAGCATTAGAAGCGAGAGATAAAAATATGAATCCATAATTAAAGAGATGGAGAGCAAGAGATGAATAATGTTAGAGAACAAAAGAAAAGAAGACGAGATATAAGGATAGATATATAGATAGATAGATAGATAGAGAGAGACAGACAGACAGACAGACAGACAGAGACAGAGACAGAGAGAGAGAGAGAGAGACAGAACAAAGACATATTGTCATAAAAATGATTAATATGAAGTTTGCTTGGAGGCATGTGTGTCAATCTAAAGTCAGCAAATATATGTTGAACTATAGATGTAAAACGACCATGTAATACAAAATTAAGCGACAGCTTCTAGAAAAGAAAACAAATAACAAAATATGCTGTATATTTTATTGTAAGTTGTAGCTAAACCAGTTTAATGCCTTCAAGTTGTATGCCTTCAAATATTCCTTTCTAATACTAATGATTTATACACATTTATATGGTTTCAAGTAACAAACGATAATCATGTGTGAACAAATATTGCTTCAAATAAGTATTGATAAAACTGCAATTTGATATTTTGCCATATATTTATATGTATTAAATTTGATATTTCTTTTATTAAGTTTGAGTACGTGACTATCACACACACACACACACACACACACACACACACACACACACACACACACACACATTCTTTCTCTCTCTCTCTTTATCTCTCTCTTTCTCTCTATCTCTCTCTCTGTCTCTGTAACCTTTCACTTTTTCTTGAGGAAAATTGGACAGTTTCACAGACCAATTTCTACAATGCAACAAAAGTTGATGTTGGGGATTTTAAAATCTTTGAATGAAAATCTGAAAGTTAAAAAAAAAAAAAATAAAATAAATAAATAAATTGAGAGAAAAAGTTGAAAAGTTTGTGTGAATATTTAAAATCTGTGCAAAAAATATATCGGTAAAATTTCCCCAGTTTTTATCTTTGTGTGTTTCGTGTTTGGCAAAAATATCCTTTAGGAATTTAGACATAAGGATACGATGTTATTAAAATAAAATTAACATAATTAATATTTTTTCGATTCCAATAAAATTATTTCGGATTTAATGCTGAATGTGCAACTCTTTGAAAAATATAGTGAAAAATTCCAAAATCAAAACTAAAAATGAGATAGAATTACTTTTAAGTTTTTCTTTTTTTCCCTGCACCTCTTAACGAAAAAAACATGAATCTGTAAAAGAGTAAAATACAAATTATAATCATTAGTGATAATATTTATTTAATTTTTATTTTTGTTTATTCACCCTACAAACATTTTCTTGCGTCTCATTTCGACATTTCAGTTGAAATGATTATAAGTGATTGAAGACGACAATGTCTATATTCAGTAGATTCGTCCAACTGAATATTTATTCTTAATAAGATAAATGATATCCTAAAAAAAAGTTAATTGACACAAAAAAATATCCTAAGAATTTAAGAGAGAATAACTAGAAGCCTTTTTTTTGTAAAGAATAACTTTCCTATTTGAACAAGAATAATTAAAAAGTTCTTGGCCCAACTGAGAAAATGTGAAATTAGTTGTATCTCAATACTTTCCTAATAAGAAGGAAATGTCAAAACATGAAAATATCAGAAAGTAAAAACTTCATGCAGAATATAAAGAAAATGTTGAAAGATGAAAGGATAAAGAATGTTTTCGTTTTATAAGATAACACTAGTTGAAACCATTTAAGCGAGTGTCAACTAATGATTGATACGAAATAGAACGATTCGTGTTAAAATATTTGAAACCATTTAACTGTTGTCTGAATTTCTGAGACGAAGCTTGAGGATTTTTATCATTAAGGGTTTTTGGACTATTGTCTTCATCTTTATTGTTATTTCCACAACGTTTCGGTCGATATGTCCTCTGGTCTTCTCCAGGTGTTTGTCGAACTTGAGAACCTACACAGAACTTCGGACTACGTCCTTTATTGAATCCACAGGGGTCGCCTGTTCTGATTCAGTTAACCGTAACCGAGTACAAGTGTTAAAAATTCTTTTATTGCTCGCTTACAGTCAGGATTGAACCTGTAACCTCCAGATGATTGTCTCCTTGGAAGCTTAGGGATCCAAGGCCTATAACTGTTACGTTTTGTGTCCTGCAGGGGAATAACAATAACGGAAACAAAAAAGATTAATAATGACGGACAACAGTAAGTAATGAAAACAATGGATTACCTAATATATATATATATATATATATATATATATATATATATAGAGAGAGAGAGAGAGAGATTTGGAGCTATTATTCTTCTCCAAAGCTTGTCCTACAAATACAAGAGTTCTTTTGGGTCTTTCTTACCCACAACTGGAAGGAAAGATAAATTCATTTTTTCAATTATCTACAAATTATATTCACGTAATTTAAATGGATTTCTATTTCTATCATGTGAGACGTTATCAAATGTCCTTAGATTTTTAGAACTACATTTTGTAGTCATTTACTGATCTTAGCACAAGATGAGAGGTATGGGGCACATAGTGAGAATCGATTTCACTATAAATGATCCATTGAACTAGACATGCCGAAATACACGCACTTTTTCAGCAATGTATATCTATTCATGTATATGTATATATGTATATGTATATATGTTTGAGTATATATGTATATATCTATGTATTTATATAATGTATATATACATGTATAAGTGTGTGTGTGCGCGCTTTCAAATTAGACATGCATCTACTAAAGAACTTGCTGTGCTGTGAGTAGGAACATTACCTACCCGACCATCCTAACTCATTATAAGGTAACTAAAATCATTCAAGTGTTGAATTTACTGATTCTGACTTATAAAACTAAACATTTTTAGCTCTATTTTCTTGGATTCTTTCTTCTTTCAAATTTTTTAATTAAATATGAGTTTAAAAGATAGATAGATAGATAGATAGAGAGAGAGAGAGAGAGAGAGAGAGAGAGAGAGATAATAAAAAGAATTAAAATCATATAATTTGTCTATTTAATTTTTTTGTTTGTCGAGTAGTTTTAAAATTTTGATTTAATATCATGCATCAATTTTCAAACAAACAAATAACTTTTTCCCAAGAAAAGAAAATTGTAGAAAATATTGTTTGAAGCAAAAAGAGCTATTATCAATTGTTCGCCTGACCACCATTAAATCACGTGGTTATTCATATTCTGAAATTCATTGTCTGGCGCCGGAATTATTTTGGCCGTTGACGTTTCAATTTTATATTTTCGTCCAATGACAATGACTTATGCCATTCTGCCCGGACGACCTCCCTGGACAAAGGCTGTTTAAACGCGCTCTCATCCTCTTCCACACTCATTCCAGCAGTAGAACGGATCATCACAACATGAGGTGAATGCATTCAATGTTAGGACCATTTTTCCTTTAGGAGGCCATTCTTTCATCATTTATTCATTCCTCCTAGACCCAGTGGTTATCGAAACTTCAAGGTTAGATGCTTAATTCCTGCTCTAACAACCGCAACTGTTTTCTTCTATTTGTACAACTTACATTACAAGGATTTCGCCTCAAGTTTTTTTAAGCCATCAATATTTTCGCCCTCATTCTTTTATTTTCTTGATGTAACAAGGCGGACTACAATTTGTCTTGTTTGGAAAATGATGATCCGACGACTTGAAATAAACGTTCAACAATTTCATGAACACTCGGAAGATTTATGAATGAATATTCACTCATTTCAAAGGCAACATAGAAATATTGTTGTTACGACGCGTAGATTTGAGAAATGAAAGCAGCAAACACTTACAAATTCTCTGACTAATTAAACAATCTGTTCGAAGATATTTGAGGTCTTCTATACAATAGCAATTACATTCAAATTTTTGACGATAAAAAAACAAAGTTTCAGGCAGAAAGTTCATATACTGAAACGAAACAACAGAATTTATTTCAACACGCGTGGAGAGGCAAACATTGATTTACTACTCCTACAACTATTAACACGAGACATATTTTTTCTTCTCCCCCTCCGCCACCAGAGGATGATAACCTCTTAACTCTGTTACTTTACCTACCTACTGCGTTAGCAGAGAGTCGATTTCGCTTGCTAATGCAGAATAAACATCTAGGTGATAGATGACCCACGGAATTTCTTAGGATGCTACACGAACTTTCAGATTCGGTTGCAGAAAATGCACCGATAATTAAGAAATTATTTTTTCCCGGTTACCTCCTGGAGTTCTGACAATTCTAGCCCCAACTTTGGAGGTAAATACAGTTGAACAATGGCTGACCAAATTTTGAAATTCTCTTCGAGATCTAGCCAGTTTCGTTTGCCGGCACAAACGGTGGCGGCTACAGATGTAAATCGGGTTTCGACTTCGTCTAATGATGAATTATTAGTGAAAATAGATACATTAACACACCAGTTGGAAGTGTCAGAGCTGGAAAGGCGGTTTTCTCGTTTTGGTAGACGTTGTAGAAGTACGTCTTGTACGCGATCATCGCGGGAGTCAAACGCATCTGGTTATTATTGGTACCATGCCGACTTCGGTGATAGGGGTCATAAGTGCAAAAACCTTGCTCTTTCGGTTCGGGAAACGAATCACGGAGGAACTGATCATGTCACGTGCCTCCGGCGAATGCTCACCAAATCGTGCATTTTTTGTAAAAGATCATGTGTCTAACAAGTCGTTCATGGTTGACACAGGCTCTTCATGCACCATTTTGCCATTACGTTTAGTTTCAAACAAACCCAAGAAGTCATGCATACCTCTGCATGCAGTGAATTTATCGACTATTGACACTTATGGTCATTTTTCTCTGACTTTGGACCTCGGACTTCGCCGAAATTTCCGTTGGATTTTCATAATCGCGGATTTGCCTTACCCGATTTAAGGTGCTGATTTCCTAGATCACTTTAATCTAATGGTTGATGTCAGAAACTTGTGGATAACTTTACTTCTCTGTCTGCTCCTTCACGTTCTACTACTAACGCTTTTTTCAGTCCAAAATTTTTTATTGTCTCGGCTGGTAACCAATTCCATAGTCTTCTGTCGTTTTACTCAGATCTTGTGGACCCTATGTTTAATTCCACTAAAGTGGTGCATTCAACGGTCCACCATATCACCAGAACTGAACCTCCCGTTTTCTCGCATCCACGTCGGCTTGCTCCTGATCGACTCAGGAAGGCTAAGGCCGAATTTGACCACATGCTCCAGCTCGGTTTAATCCGCCCTTCTAAAAGTCCGTAGGCACCTCCTCTAGATTTAGTTAAGAAAAGTGAAGCTGAGTTTCGCACTGTTGGGGATCATCGGCGTTTAAATTCAGTCACTGCCCCAGATAGATACTCGATCCCGAACATTTAAGACTTTTCAGCGAATGTACATGGTTGCACTATATTTTCTAAAATCAACCTCATTCGGGCATATCACCAAATACCTGTGAACCCAGACGATATCCCGAAAAATGCAATAACTACTCCTTTTGGAATTTTTGAGTTCCTTTTCATGCAATTTGGTCTTCGGAATACAGCCAGTATTTTTCAAAGATTTATTGACGAAGTTTTTCGGGGATTGAATCTCGTTTTTGCTTATGTTGATGATTTCCTGATGGCTAGTGACACTGAGGAAAATCATATAAAACATCTCTCTCAGCTTTTTGAGCGACTCAGTGCGTGCCATGTTCGCATTAATGAAGATGCACCTTTATCTTTGAGAGTGGACCCATCTGATTTGGCCATTGGTTCAGTTCTTCAGCAGTCTGTTAACGGAATAACCCAGCCTTTAGCATTTTTCTCTTGCCTTCTTAAACCTGCTGAACGCTGGTACAACACATTCAATCGAGAGTTTCTGGCAATATACTTGTCTGTTAACATTTTCGATTGACATTAAGACATAGGTATATGTATATAGACACCAATGTGTACACGTAGACTCATATAGTAATTATTGGCCATTATTTCTACATTCATTGTACAGACATTGTACCGTGCTTTTTCTTTACCTTCTTTCTTTCTTTCTTTCTTTCTATACACTGCTTCCATTCTCTTTTGCTCTTTCTATTTCTTCCTTTTTCCACATTTTGCGTAATAGTTTATTTCACATTCACAGCCTTAATTAGAATATAAACAAAAATCTAAAAAATAGAAAAAATCAAAATGAAATTAACTTTCCAACTCATATACAGAGAAAAAACATTGCAATATATATATATATATATATATATATATATATATATATATATTTAATTCATGGAATTTGGACTGTGACTCCCGGGTTTCATAGAGTTTTTACAAAAAAAGCTTTTTGCATAAAACAACATTAAACCAAGAGGTCGCAGTCCAAATTCCTCGAACTAAATATATATATCTAATATACTATTATTATTATTATTATTATTATTATTATATAATAGCTCTATCCTAGATATTGAGCACTCTCCATATCATATTGCACTTGGTTCAACACATACCCACAAGTGATTTAGCGACAACCAACACTGTTATAATATATTATAATATAATATATATACGAGGATCATTAAATAAGTTTTCTGACTTTTTTCGTATGGGCACTTTTATTGATAGTACACACATGAAACTCTAGTCCCCTTCGAAGTAATCTCCTCCGGATGCAATGCACTTGTTGTACCGTTCCAACAACTGCTGGAAGGCCCCATGGAAGTCCTCTTGTGTGAGCGTGTCAACGACCTTCGTCACAGCCCCTTTCATCTCCTCAGTTGTCTCATAACGACAGCATCTGAGCTTAGGGAATAACCAAAAATTGCAGGGAGCAAGGTCTGGACTCTAGGGAGGGTGAGGAACTGTCTTGATTCCCATCTTGGTCAAATAGTCTGTGACAAGGATGGAGTTGTGGACTGATGTATTGTCCTGGTGGAAACGCCACTGACCCGATTTGAAGAGTGCTGGCCTCTTCCGAGAGAATCTCTTCCTGAACTCCCTTAAAACCTTAACATAGTAACCCTAACCCTTTGGTCTGTCAACTCTGGTGTATTGACTTCCTTTCTCCTCCCACACCTCTCATCATCCCTCACAGACTCCCTGCTTACCTTGAATCTCTTATGCTACTCAAAAACGGATGCTCGATTCATGCAAGATGGTTGGGAAGCAGAGTGAAGCATTCCATACGTTTCTGTGGCATTTTTTCCAAGTTTAAAACAGAATTTTATTGTATATCGTTCTTCTAAATTGTCAGATTGCATTTTTGAAATTCAGGCTTTAGTAGGGTGTATTCCAATTCCTGTTGTAGCTGTTCATTTGAACTTGAAATCATAAAAATTGGTCAGTCTTCTCATAAGATGTGTAGAAATAACATACTGAATTTTCAAGAGTCTATGACAATTGTAACTGCCCATACGAAAAAAGTCTGGAAACTTATAGAATGCACCTCGTATATATATATATATATAAATTAACTTGAATAGCGAGTCGGAAATCTCCTACTAAAGTTTCACCTTAACGGATCATCAGGAAGTCTAACTCCGGCTAATGCTAAAGGAGAAAACGCCGTTTTTATATTCACCAAAAACCCACCTAGCTCAAAATTTACATAAATAAATAAATAAATAATCAAAAAAATGAATAAAAAACTTACTTTTATTTACCCCCCACCCAAAAAAAAAACCCTCGTTAAAATTACTCCGAAACCTATCCCTAATTATAGAGCAACCACGCCCTTTTGTGTCTACAGCTATTTAACACCTCTGATCTTTGGTTTAACATATCCCTACTTTTACAAGAGGCTATTGCCAATTTTTCCTCCATGCAAAGCAAACAATCCCTATCACCAGCCCTATATTTATGGCATTTCTTTATTACTTCCCATTTCAGTATAGGATCTATCCCTTTGCTATCCTTGACCTCCCACAAATAACAAGATAACGTAGTACTATGCCTACTCTTCTCGTGGGAGAAACTCGTTTTATGGTTATAGTACCTAGTCTTAAATTCCCCTTGCGTCGACCCAAAGTATACCTTTTTATTTCCATTATTACCCGGATCACTATATACTTCCACTTTATACACCACACATTCTTGTTTACACTTGCCTTCCAGCGGGCATCTAACCTTATCCCTACAATTACATTTTGCAATCACCTTATTTTTCTCCTTACTTAGTTTAGCTATATTACTCTTATTTATTATGCCATTGATGTTTGGCCTGCAACTATAACTTAATTTAACACAATTCTTATTAAATATCTTATGTAACGGGTTCCCACTAGGGAAATTTCTTTTTAACAACTTAAAGAATTCTTTCCCTAAGTTATTGACTACCTCCATGTTATAGGAGGGATTAAACCATAAAATTTTCCTAGGTCTATTTCTCCTTTTTTGCGTATTACTTTCCTCCCTATCCCGATATTCTAATTTGATCCTATATCCGTCATTCTTCAAACCCTCCTCATATTCCTGCTTGCTTCGTTCAAAAATTTCCTTGTTGGAGGAGTTATTTGATAACCTATGCTCTATTCCCTTAGGTACATGTTTAAATACCTGTGTTGGGTGGTTGGATCCCCAGTCCACATAACGCAGATCCTGGTTCCTTTTTCTAAACGGAGATACAGTTTCACTATATAAATTTAAAGTAACATCAAGATAATCGGTAATTTTTAGGTCCGTCTGTATATCTAACCTAAATCCAAACTCATCAAATAGCCTATGCAATCTTTTTCTAATATCATCACATTTTTTCGGTGTGCTTTTATCCACGATAATCAAACCATCATAATGGTAAAGCCCGTGGCTACTCGGGTCCATAATCTTATTAATGCTATACAATAATACACACCCCACGAGTTCACAAATTTCGGCCCCATCATATGCCCCTATGGATGTGTCGAAATTTTCACCCTCCCCCTTTTTTTTATCCATATACTATCTTCATAGTATCGCAATGTTTTACGACAATGCTTAATTATCTCCACCTTGTCTAAAGGTATCACCATATATTCCTTAGCCAAATCTAACGCCCTATCCAATGTCCTTTCGGTTATCGATGGGTAAAATTCCCTAATATCATATTTGATAAAGGAACACCTGTCATGCTTATCGTATTCCTCAAACCACTTAATACAATCTTTTGTGCTCTGCCACTGGTTAACATCTAATGCTAGCCTAAGCAAAGCACATATGTCTTGGGCGATTATTTTACTAACCCTACCTATCTGTGTTTTGGCCGGGTTAATAAGCCTACATTCAGGATTAGTCTTGAAATCACTTTTGCGGTCCTTGATCGTAATGAAACAATTCTTGGTATTGTATTTTTCCACTCTATCTACAATACCTAATCCATGCGCCAACATTTTTGCCTCGCTATTCAACTCCTTTTCGAGATCAGGTGGTGCTTTCTTATAATGTTTAACCACCTCCTTAAACATCATTTGCTTATATTTTCCCTTTTTTATTTCATACAAATTGCCCGACTTATCCGACTTTACAAATATGCTGTCGGACTCCTTAATTCTCCTCATATCCTCATACATTTTTTTGGGAATATTATTGCACATTTTCCTAAACTTTACCTCCTTAACAATTCCTATCATTTCAGACTCAAACTTATCCATCTCTTTTATATGGGGGGTGGTTCATAGTTCTAAACCCATATTTCTCCCGTCCATCCTTTTCCGTACAGTTAATCGCATTGAGAAAAAAATATGCGTTCCACCTCATATTTTTATAAAAGATTCTATCCTTCTCAACAGAACTAACTTATACTGATGCCTATTAGGTATTGGTATGTTTTTATATGAATAATTTATATTCGCCTTCTCCATAGTAACAGGAGCAAAGAAAGAGCTCAATGGAAAACACCAGAGCTTTACTAATCTAATATCTACTAATATTTACTAATCTAATATCTACCAGCATTCACGGTACCAGAAATTAAAAAAAAAACCCAGCTAGGAACAAGAGATAAAAATATCTCGAATCACCGCCGGGGGGAAAAAGAAAAAATATTATAGGACAAAAAGAAAGAAAAGGCCAATCCCGTCACACCCCTTAAAAAATCAAGAGATATGCAGTCATTTGGTTAAAAAAACAACAAAAAACAAACAAACTAAAACCTTCCGTGAGCATTGCAATGCTACAATTACAAGAGTGCTCAACACGAATTAACTTAAATTGCGAGTCGGAAATCTCCTACTAAAGTTTCACCTTAACGGATCATCAGGAAGTACAACTCCGGCTTTATTTCTTTAAAATACAAAAAGTATTATAAAGTGGGTTCAAGGCCTGAAATTTTTTGAGGGGAAGGGAAAGGGACGAAAACTGTATTTTTTCCGATTTTTATCTAGGGAGCCTTAGCTAGTTCCAATCATCTTCATTCGCACTTTACAATAAATTCATCCTTTCATCACCTAACATACAAACAGCCACCACAATACCTCATTCGCTCTATGGACCTACTTAAAAACCCGATAAGGGGAAATAATATATATACAATTGATCAGAAGGGTATGATGGGAGAACCCCCCCCAGAGAACATAAAATAAGCCCCATTTGGTTTCCCTCCCATCCCCCCTCTATGACATGGAGAGCCGACTGTTTTCCGGTCCCAAGAGTGGACCGAAAACAAGCCGGGCTTTCCCTACGGGGAAGGGACCTATGCTAGTCGGGATAAAAGAAAAAGGGAAGGGAACGGCCAGGAAATAGGACACAATATTGTAGTGTGTATTCAAGATCCTCAAAAAAGGCGGGCTGGCAAGTGATTAGTGAGAAAAAAAGAACAGGGTGATGGGGAGGATCTTGTTCTTATGACTAACTATGAGGGAAAATGGCTCTACTCATACAACTAGCTAGGGGTTCAGGAAGAACTACAAGGCACTTGAAGGTACTTAAAATCCTACTTACCCGGAGTGGGGTCCCGAAGGACCCAGTCCGTCGTTGCCATGCGCAGGAAGAGGAGGGAAGGATGACTCCAACGTTGCCCCCTTTCGTACGACCAAGCTCGCTGCCTACACCGAACTTTTATCGAATGTTATGCGGTCCAAGCGTTTTCAATCGCATCTAATCTTGACCCTAAGCTGATGCCTAAAGTACAAGATAGATCCCGAAGAGAAAAGTTTGCACCCTCACACAATCCCTTGTTTCGCGTCACCCGAATCACCATTCGGGCTACAGCCAGGATCGCGAGAAACACAACACGCTTCTCACCCTTATACGGAGGTACAATATTGTCTATGACGTAATCAACGTCGAGCAGCACGAGTTGCCTGAGACTGATACGAACCGTCCACTCCTCGACGTGACTCCAGAACGGCCGTACCCGCTCGCAGTAGTAGAAGGCGTGCAAAGCCGTTTCTTCCAGTCCACTGCTGCAACGGGGGCAGTCAGACAAGTCTGTCAGGCACGCTCTGTAAGCCCAGTCGCGGAGGGCCAACGCATTACCGGCAAGCCGCCAGGTGAGCGAAAACTCGGAGTTGTTCAAGAAGCTCGAGCCTGGCGCCCAATTCCATTGGGAGCGAATCTCCCCCAGCGACCAGCCGAGCCGCTTTTCCAGAGGATCCGAAACGGAGCCCTCCACTAACCGATGATACAGCTTCCTTCTAGGCCATGAAAGATCACTGGACCGAGGGAGGTTACGCAAAGCTCTACGGCACTCGATTGAAAACCGCGTCTCATCCCCTTGCCTACGACGGCTTTTAGCCTTGGGATTGGATCTTAGGCGAGGAAAGACGTCTCTCACCTTATGATCCCACACTGTTTCCTTCGTTAACGATCGGCCCAGGTACGCCAGTCTCTCGGCTAGCCAGTGGCTCTCGAGATCAGGTATCCCCAGGCCCCCTTCTCGAGGACGCTGACAGCAGACCTTCCTAGAAACCAACGGCCTTCGACCTTTTCCAAAGGAGTTTGGAAAGGGATCGTTCCAGCGCTAGCTGATGATCCCTAGGAAGGGGCAGTACGGACAACCGGTAAAGGATCAAGGGGAAGATGTACATGGCGCACACCTCTGCCCTGCCCTTTAAGAACAACCGCCTTCGAAACCAGGCACCCACCTGGACTTCTACCTTAGCCCGTACTTTCGACCAGTTTCGCTCCAGCTGGAGGTCAGGTCCGAACCACACCATAAGAATGCAAACGGGTCTGTCACTCCAGCGGAAAGGGCCCGGGAGAAGACCGCACTTCTTCCAAGCACCCAACCTCAAACCTACGCTCTTGTCAAAGTTGACCTTGGCACCTGCCACCTTCTCGTACCTCTCGACCGCCTTGTTCACTGCCAATATGTCCAGACGGCTGGACACGAAAACAGTGATATCATCAACGTACGCAGAAATTCTAGCATGGACGCTGCCAGCCAATGGAATACCGCGTAGGGCCGGACGTTCCCCCCGTCCCTAAGCCTACGAAGTAGGGGCTCCAAAGCTAGGACATAGTTAGTTAGTTAGTTAGTTCGTCCGTCCGTCCAACTGCTCGGGCAGTACTAACCCTGCCGCCGCGCGCCGGAGTAAACTGAAGTGGTATGGTATGGTATGGTCGTCAGGGTTAGGGCTAGCTAACCCTGCGGCCAGTCGCAGCCAAGGGGAACGACGTTCGCTTTCAGTGGCCAACGACCAAGCGCGGGTAAACGGCGGGAGTAACTGTGACTGTCTTAAGGTAGTAGTAGCAGCAGCCAAATGCCTCGTCAGTCATCTAAATTAGTGACGCGCATGAAAAGTATATCAACGACGTTCCCACTGTCATTGCTACCTAATAGGTTGTGAAGAAGAAGAAGAAGAAGAAGAAGAAGAAGAAGAAGAAGAAGAAGAAGAAGAAGAAGAAGAAGAAGAAGAAGAAGCCACAGCTAAGGGGAACGATGACGACGACGGGTTAAGGTGAGAACGGTTCGGTTCAGTCGCCACACAACTTCAACAACCAAGCACGGGTAAATAGAAAGGAGCAACTCTGACTACTGTCTTAATAGTAGCCAAATGCCTCGTCAGTCATCTAAATTAGTGACGCGCATGAACGGTATAAAGATATTACCTCTGTCACCAGGCATTTTTCGGCGCAAGTCATTATTGCAGCACAAATCCGTCCCGACGTCATCATCGAAAACATAAAAGAAGAAGACGCCGACGACGACGCTGAAGACGCCGACGTCGAAGACGGTGGTCGTCCTTCCAAGAGGACGAATCGAGTCGGTCGAGGGCTTAGTCTCAATAGATCGCAGTGTGGTGGCTGCTCTACTAAGTACGACACCCCGAGCCTGAAGTCAAGTGGTCTACGAGCGATCACTCGTCTCACGCTCCACGGGGGGTTCGAAACTAGACGGCGACGGCAAAATCCCGCCTGTCGCGGATGTCAAGTCGGTTGGCCCGTTCGCGCACGCCGCCGCGTATGCAACAACGACAAGGAACCGCGGCACAGAAAAGAGGGAAAGAAGGCAAGAAACCCCCGACCCCGTCCTCCGACCGCAGCCCCCCCGGCCACCGCTACTAGCGACAAAGACGACCACTATGGCAGGCTCCAGCGGAACGAAAAGAGACGCCTTTCGTAATACCGTGGCAACACCGGTCGCGGTTCCGGAGGCAGCTTGGCACCGCTGCTCGTTCGAGCGAGCAGGCGAACCGTTGCTCCGATCCCGCGGTTCCTCTCGTACTGGACGGGATAGCCGTGGCCACGGCCGACGTAACACACGTGCCGATCGGTAGGATAAAACTAACCTGTCTCACGACGGTCTAAATCCAGCTCACGTTCTCTGTAAGTGGGTGAACAATCCAACTCTTGGCGAATTCTGCTTCGCAATGATGGGAAGAGCCGACATCGAAGGATCAAAAAGCGACGTCACTACGAAAGCCTTGGCCGCCACAAGCCAGTTATCCCTGTGGTAATTTTTCTGACACCTCTCGGCGGAACAGAGCTCTCCGCTCGGAAAGGATCGATGGGCCACGCTTTCGAGGTCCGTATTCGTACTGAAAATCGAGATCGAGCGAGCTTTTGCCCTTTTGCTCCACGTGAGTCCGTCCTCGCTGAGCTCGCCTTGGTATACCTGCGTTACCGTTTGACAGACGTACCGCCCCAGTCAAACTCAGAACCCGGCACGGTCCCCGGCTAAGGGTCGAGCGCGGGCCCCCGATCGGCAGTGGGATCCCGCCAGCCCTTGGCGTTAGCAAGAGGGTCGCCGAGCGACCCATCCCCCTTTTCACCGGGTGAGCGAGGAAACGACGGAAGTGGCGGTATTTCAGGGCCGACGACGCCGAACGACGCCGGTGCAACGACATCCGGAAAAAAAGACCACAGCCGAAAGAGAGCCACCCGCCCCGAAGAGAGAGGAAAGAGACGAAGAAGAAGCGACCGGGGGTCCTCCCAGAAGAGCTAGAGCCGCCGCCACCGCTGCGTAAACGACGACGACGTCGACGACAACGACGACGTGAAACCCCGCCGGAAAGACGCACCCGGAAACCCTCCAGACGCCATCCCCCACAACCGAGATGAGAAACCCGACTCCCGTCACGACCTCCTCCCGAACACCGTGCGGCCGACGCCGACAAAGACATGTCTCCCGCCTATGCTACACCTCCCGTGTCTCCTCACAGAGTCGGACTAGAGTCAAGCTCAACAGGGTCTTCTTTCCCCGCCGATCGTTCCAAGCCCGTTCCCTTGGCTGCGGTTTCGCTAGATAGTAGGTAGGGACAGTGGGAATCTCGTTGATCCGTTCATGCGCGTCACTAATTAGATGACGAGGCATTTGGCTATTTTCAGGGATTATTCTCATGGCTGAGATGAGTACACAATGAGATTATTGAGAGCTGCGTATAACATTGCAGTGCTATGAGCGGATCGTTAAGATAAGTACACGTCCCAGCAGCCGGCTCTATCGCAGCAACCCAGATGAAACACCTACCAGCAGAGACACACAGACCAGAGGGTTTTTCTCAATGAGGAGACCACCGCGGGCAATAATCGGCGACCCCTAACGAAAATAACACAGCACGAACACATGACGCAACGAAAAGCGAGCTCAACGGTCTCGGAATCGTAACCACTCTGACAACGGACAAGCACGTAGATCCAAGCGATGCGTAGACAGAATCGACGAGGAAGGTCACTTATCATCATTCAGACAACGCGAGTCCGAGGGGACTCTAGAACTGGAGGTAGAGAGAGGAGCAACAGGAAGAAGCAAGTTAGGATAGGATAGCTAGATGACCACCAACCGGGAACGCAGGTCGAGGGACCTATTAAAGGACGAAGTAAGTGTAAAATAGACATAGTGAGGAAGGAAGAGGTTGTAGTAGTGTAGATGTTGGAGCGTCGTGCATGTGGGCGCGGTAAACCGGTTAGCCCAACGCAGTCATTACTCTGATAGATATGGGGCTGAGTAGCAAACATTTGGGATAGTGTATTTTATATATATAATTAGATTTATTTTACTTTAAAATATAAGATGAAACATATAGTAATGGGTAATACATAGAATTAGATTACATTAAACCCTAACAAGGGAAAGCGCGTGACCCTCGACCCTGGTCGAGTTAAAATGCTAAGTTGAATTTAGAGAGGTAAATCGTAGGTACAAACGAAAGGCGAATAGACACGTAGTCAGGAAGACTATTACACAAAGCGAAGAGATGTTCTGTTAGATAGTGAACATTAGGCTAGAGATGCAAAGGTGTCCCTGGGACACTTAGAAGAGGACATACCAAGACGTTTACAAAGACATTTGATTACGGTTCATTTTGGTGGAGGTTAGAAATCAAGACAAGAGTCGTGAGAGAGAGTTTTTTTTTTTAAGCTTTTATATTATTGATTTTATAAGCCTTTATATTATTGATTTGTGTTACTGCTTTTATTGCTAACCGGTGGAATGAATGATCTAGGGGCACGCCAATATGCCGCGACCATCTTAGCGGTGGCACGACATATCTGGTACCCGAGGGTCCCTATATAGCGGTTTTTAATCAGTCCACTGCTCCGCAAAGTCTCGTAAGATAGATGTGACATAGCTCCGCGCCAACTGAATGTAACGGAGAAGACCTGCACTGCTTTACCCTCGTACTTGTCTTGTAAAGCTTTAAGGAGCGCTGGATTATTATATTTCGCGCATTTCGCAGTATGGAAGGCATCCAGGTTGCCATCCCCCCAGCCTTTTGGCTGGGCCGTCTGGCATTCGTGCCGGATGGGTGCTCGAAACCAAGAGCAGACTCGGGGCCGAATAGGCCCCCAACTTCGGCTGGGCAACCTTCGGGTGGGCGAGCTGCACTTTTGTCCCCTTTGTCACCCATGTACGGCACTAGACCAAGCGTAAACTGGCATACGTACCCGGACCCACATTTGGGTTCGTGAAACTGCTTGCCTCATCAGGCTCACATTGCACTAAGTGAGCCGATGAGCAGCACAGACCAGCAGGGTTCGAGTCTCGGCTCGTTCCCGACCTTCCCCTCCCCTTTATCCCCACTTTAATCGGCCTTCGGGCTTTTGACCTTGTGTCAAGTCGTGTCTGGTGGGAGGCAGCGACAAATAAAAGGCATCCAGGTTGCCACCCTTACTATCCGCACGGATTTGCACGTCGACAACGTATACGGACTCTTTATCGACTACTAGTAGATCCGGCTTTTGTAGGCCGACGGATGTTTCCAGACGCGGTTCACGGACTACGTCAATGTATTTATTGCGTTTGCCCCGACAGTGAAATAGGTATTTGGTCACATCATCGTGTCTATGGACTCGCAGTCCATGAGTTATCGGGCAATTCTGGACTATATGCCCCAGAGACGCAGATCCATTGGCGCACTTACACCTGACTATTAGAGGGGTTGGGACACACCCCAATCGAACACGTACTGCCTCCTGGAAATCGTGTCCTCGATGGACCTCATGAACTTTTCGCTGCCACGCGCTCGCTGCGGGAACCGCCCCAATCCCGCGCAGACCTTGAGTGTCTAAGTGTTTGTGCAAGTCTCTAGTTGATGTGTCTATATATGCCTTGATGAACTTAGGCTCCATAATCTGTAATACATGTGGTGATCTGATGATAGTACTACCGTCCTCGTCACCGCCTATACCTTCCACGTTCAGGAGCCGTGACTCCTTCAGCTTCTTCGAAGTGGCTATTGTCAAAAATAGACCTAGGCCGCCTTCTGGTATCGGCGCGTGTATAGCGGCGTTGGAAGTATCGTGAGGTAGACGTAGTCAGCGTCTAACCATAGCGCGAACCCGTTTGTCAAAGTTCTGCAGTTCATACTTAGTATATTTGCAGAACGTAAGAAGAAAGTGAAGTCTTGGGAGTAAAAATTTACTCAGGATCTCATATTTGCAGTAGGGCTTCATGGGTGCAGAGTCGACACGGTTCAGCCAGCCACAGGGGTCAAGAGAGGGCTGTGCGCGATACCCCTGTGGTTGAAATCCACCCCCAAGTACTTGAATCGCGACTTGGCATCTACGATCGGAACAGGGGCTCCATTGATGGTGCAAACTGATTGTGTTCGAACGTAGGAAAATTTGCGCTTTTTATTGCCACATAGATGGAGCAAGTGGCATTTCTTCGGGTTAAGTTCTAAACCTACACCCTCCAAAGACTTTATGAATCTGTCAACTCTATCCTGCATGGCGGGAAGGTTGGGCGCGAATAGGGTGGTGTCATCTGCATACACCAACTCCTTGGCGCTAGGTCCTGCCATGAGACCTTGGAGGGGGTTGTCGTTATCAAACAATGCGGTATCTAGCGTTAAATTAAATAGAGCAGGAGACAACGGATCTCCCTGCTTCACGCCGCGACCAGTCGGTTTTATTCTAGTTTCGCCGATGATCATATTAGTCGATTCCATCGAGGCCTGGATATAATCAGCTAAAATAGTGGGGAATTCCCTATTGAGAATTGTCCGATACAGAGCCTTGTGAGAGACGCTATCGAAGGCCTTGCGGAGGTCAAGTACGAGGGTCACCAATTCCTCATGACGACTCCATGCGTCTCCAAGGGTCTTTTGTAGCTTTAAAATATTATAGGCTACTCCATCCAATCTTTTGAAGCCAACTTGACTAGGTGGTTATCCTGGCAACCTTCGACCCTGAGTGCTAAAATGCGGTGAAATATCCGTGTGGCAAAATTTCCAACGGCAATGGGTCGATAGTCAAGTTTAGTCATCTTCTTAATGAAGGTGACGCGGGAATCATAGGTTCCTTCGGGCAGCTGTCCAGGACCATACAGCATAATAAGATTTAGAAGTACGGCGATTTGCTCAATGGGTCTAGAAAGAATCTCCTTCAGTCGATATCCATCGGGGCCCGGAGAGGAGTTCTTAGTTCTTTTGAGCGCATCTGCAACTTCAGAAATCTTGATGGGGTCTATGAGGTCCCAACGTACATCCCTAACATTAAGGGCCGGGATTGTACAGTCTTGGTTAGTACGTTTGAAAATGGGCTTCCAAGCTTCGACAAAGTCATCGGCCGTGAAGCCCTCCCTACGCGACAAGTCATCATACGAGACCGTGCCATTCAGGATTTTCTCGGCAACTGTCTTGGGACTATACCTATAAGTCTTCTTTAAGTACTTATATACCTCTGCTTTTTGATATCTTCTAGATGTAAGACCTGGTCGAACTTGTGGTCCGCCTCTACCCTTCTTTAATCCACATTTCCTGCCATCAATTGGAGTTCCGACTCCGTCCACCGTCTCACAACTCTGGCGCCTCTCCGACGCTCCGAGTCTCTGTCTTGTTGTAGCTTGTTATATTCCACCGGGTGGGCCTGTCGTAGATGTTGGGACAGGCCAATCTTTGTCCCAAATGTTCACGTCTCAGCGCAGAATCTGCAACTGAGTCCGTCATCATTACTGCTACTTATATCTGAAACCTCATTTTTAGAGGTGTTTAAATCTTGTGTACTAGTTTCCATTGTAGTTTTTAAATCTGTGGTCTTAAGTATAACCCCCAAAGCGATCTTCCATCATAGCTAAGGGGGGTGACAAGGGGAGGGTGCCACTTCCCCGGACAGCATTCGGCTCGGTCTTCACGCAGGGAAGGACCGCGATAGATTACTTACACAACCAAGCACTATAGGGCCAAACAAGTAGCGGTATCTTCCTATCCACGTACGAGGTTATCGTTAAACACCTGCACTACCATACCATTTAGTATTTATTTGATAACCATGGCACGGGCAGGCGTCAGTCGTGTCCGAGAAGGCCTGGAATGGTTCTGCCTCGCAATACTTCGCTGTATACCAACCTGCGATCCAACCTTAATGGCAGGACCACGGATAGGAACTATCCTCAGCAACCACGACCGACTTAAGAGAGTCATAGTTACTCCCGCCAAGTCATAGTTACTCCCGCGGTTTACCCGCGCTTGGTTGAATTTCTTCACTTTGACATTCAGCGCACTGGGCAGAAATCACATCGTGTCTGTACGGGTCGACCGGCCACACGATGCTTTGTTTTAATTAGACAGTCGGATTCCCCCGGTCCGTACCAGTTCCGAGTCGACCGTTCGCTGCCGGACGAACACCCCCACGTCCGAGAGAGGCGCTGAGCAACGAGCTACGAGTAGGAGATCAGAACGAATCCTCACCAACCTAACGCAACCCGAAGAGGGGCTGGAAGCTGTGGCGCTCCACGAAGACCCGGGCGAGGAGCCGTTTTGCTCGCCGACCGACGCGCCGGTAGCGACGGAGTGGTACCGACGGCATAAAGGCCCGCACGGCAACGCGAATAGGCGGCAGCGAGAAAGCATAACGACGGACAGAGAGAAAAAAAGGGATGTGACGTGCGAGGCGCCTTCTCCCTCTCCGCTTCGACCCGAAGAAGCCAGCCGACGCCACCGCTTTCTTCGCGAACCGACACGAACCAAACCAAAGGCCCTATGCCCACAACCGCAAAGCGCGAACGGAGTGAACGCTACAGCCCCGTACCGGTTCCTCGCTTCGCACGGAACACGGCCCGACCGACCCGGTCCTCGGAGCCAATTCTTCTTCCGAAGGTACGGATCCATTTTGCCGACTTCCCTTACCTACATTGATGCCATCGTCGAGAGGCTGTACACCTTGGAGACCTGCTGTGGATGGTGGGTACGGACCGGCTCGAGAGCTGCGAAATAACCGGACCCGGATTTTCCTGGGCCGCCGTACGCGCACCGGACGCCGCCCGAGCCGCGGCATTCTACAGGTACCTTTTCCGTATCTGCGGTTGAGCCGATTCCACGGACACAGTCCTTTACCAAGAAGTGAGAACTCTTCCCGGCGCTCTCGGTGACGTTTCCGGGCTCGCTTGCGTCACCACGGTTTCGCCCGGGAAAGCGACGGGCGCCACCGACGACGACAGCCATGAAAGGCCGCCGCTGCCAACAGCGTCGCCACCCCCGGGCCCTCTCCGAGTCCGGGTTCGGGAATATTAACCCGATTCCCTTTCGACGGGAGGCCGGCCGCTTACTTACTTACAAAGTAGTTCGTTCGTTTACGGATCCGGTTCCTTTCGGGAAGACTTTCGCCCGCGTCTTAGGACCGACTGACCCGTGCTCGACCGCCGTTGGCACGGAACCCTTCTCCACTTCGGTCTTCGAAGGTCTCGTTCGAATATTTGCTACTACCACCGAGATCTGCACCCGCGGTCGGCTCCACCCAGGCTCGCGCCCTAGGCTTCCGTGCTCGCCGCGGCGCCCTCCTACTCGTCGCAGCATCGTTTCGGCGCGTTTATATTCGCTCCTCGCAGCGACGGTCCGGCATCGGTCCGTCACTCCAGCGCCATCCATTTTCGGGGCCGGTCGATTCGGCAGGTGAGTTGTTACACACTCCTTAGCGGATTCCGATTTCCGTGGCCACCGTCCTGCTGTCTATATCGACCGACACCCTTTCGGGGATCTCATGGCACCTTAGCCGGACGTTTGGTTCATCCCACAGCGCCAGTTCTGCTTACCAAAAGTGGCCCACTTGGCACTCGCATTCGGTTTTCGTCTCCTCCCTCCAAGAGGAAAAAGGAAACGAGAGTGGGTACGGTTCCGTTATTCGGGAGAGTCGACCCGTTCCACCCGTTCCGAGTTCGAGAGTAGGTCGAGGCCGTGAACGGCCCCGGGGTCTCCAATCGTTCGCTTTACCGGATGGAATTGCGACGATCTAGCGCCAGCTATCCTGAGGGAAACTTCGGAGGGAACCAGCTTCTAGACGGCTCGATTGGTCTTTCGCCCCTACACCCGGTTCCGACGATCGATTTGCACGTCAGAGGCGCTTCGGACTTCCACCAGAGTTTCCTCTAGCTTCATCCCGACCGGGCGTGGATCGCCATCTTTCGGGTCCCTGGCCGCTTGCTACACCAGAGTCGGCCGAGTCGTACTCGGAAAAAACCGACCAGGGGGTGATGCACCCGCGCATGTGTTATGGGATCTCCAAAGCTAGGACACAGAGAAGAGGGGACAGGGGGCAATCAGCGTCAGTTCTCCTAACACTCTGTCCAGATACGTGCGCACCTGGCCAGAGGGCAAATTACCCATCCACGTCCACATCTCCCTCCCTGGGTGATCCAGACGGAACCTGTCGATAAGATCGAACTCGGCTAAAAAGTCGATCAGGCTGCTTTCACACCTTTCCAACCGTCTAGCTCCCCGCCCGTCCTTATCTACCTTGGGATCAAGGATTGCATTCCAGTCACCCATGAGAATTATCCGCTTCGAATCATCCAGGAACGGCTCCAACCGCCGATAGAAAGAGCGTCTCTTGCCACTAGCATTGGGCGCATAAACCGTAACCACCCGAAACTCGAAGGTTTTCACGGCAATATCCGCCACAACCAGCCAGCCCTCGTCACCTGCAAAAACAACATTGACATTCGCATTTAGGCTGCGTCACACTAGCTGAGAGACCCCAGCACCACAGCGGCTGCCGAACGCTGAAAAGACGGCAAAGTCGTCCTCCAGCGACCGACAGTCCGCCGCGCAAATGAAGTGAGTCTGCTGCACTGCAGCAACATACACTCCAAGGTTAGAGAGTTCACCAAGCAAGCGCGAACACCTGCTTGGATCCCTCACTCCCCTCACATTCCAACTGGCAAGGTTTAAAGTCATCGCGACCCACTTACCTACTCAGTGTCGACTACGGGCGGGAAATCCTCGGGGGTGAGGATGCCGACAGCCTGTCTAAGGGAACCGGTGCCGAGCTCAGTTGTTACTCGGCCACCCCTGGACAGTCCTCCAACATCTAACGGGAACCGAACCTTTAGACATCTGTAAAATGAAGGGTGAACATAAATGGGAACCCCCCTGAACATTTTGAGAAAGGTTTTTTTAGCAAGGAGTGCCGCAACTCCACCAGCCTTACGTCCCCTTCGAGTTAGCTAGCTTCCTCCAAGAACTTCCATACGCCTTGGGTTCGGCTGCCAACCGAGCGGACGACGTTGGTCACCATGGGTGCACTCCTAAAATTATACGGATTTGAGACTCTCTCTTTTTTTATTTTCTCAAAGTCTAGCAGTGGCTTTAAAGCTTTTTAAATCTGGAAGTCATTAATGGCTTCCGGGTCTACAGTGCAAAGAGCCGCTGTTTTTCAAAAATAGTTTTTCTGCTGCCTTCGAGACCGACTTGGTTCTTCGCCGGATTTGTTGGTCTTTGGTGGGGGAGGGGGTTCTCGCTTCCGATTGAGACCTATTTACCTTTTTCTTAAGGGGAAATAGTTCCAGAGAGGAGAAGGAGGAGAGGGTAAGTAAGGGAAGAGATGGAGCATGAGGGGGGCTTTTTTGTTGTTGAGGGGAGGATTGTTGTTTTTTAGGGGAGGGATGTTGTTTTTCGGGAGATGGGAAAAGTGGGGCTTGTGGCACCATCGTGGAGGTGCCCTCCAATGGATCATGTTGAGGAGGGGTGTTGGGGCAAATCTTTTTGGCAGAGCCCTCTTCGCTCTCCCTTGTCCTCTTGAGATTCGTATTCGTTTCCATGGGCACCTTCTCTGGTTCTACAGCAGGAGCCTTCTTCTTTTTCTTTTTAGAAGTATTTGTAGCAGGAACGGGTAAAGACGCTGCAGGTTTAATCGGGCTTCTGGGATTTGCTGTGGTCTCTGGAACTGGTTCTACTGCTGCTGAGGCGGGTTCAGGGTCTAGGGAGTTTTCCTGGCTGGGGCCCTTTTCGTTTGCTGGGGAAGCGGAAGCTGTTACTTTTGGATGGTTTCCTTTTTTCCCCCTTCTTTCGAGCGACCTCCTTCCAGCCTTCGTCCGACTTGGGGTCGTTCGGAACCTGACCCTTTTCTGGCCCTTTCGTTCGAATGGATGTCTCTGTAGTGGCTGTGGTAGAAGCTGTGGTAGTGGCTTTGATAGTAGCTGACTGCTCCTTCTGAGGGCAGAATTTGCTATATGGCCGAGCTGCTTGCAGCCCCAGCAGCGTGGCCGTCTGTCCTCTATCACTACCATCATCCGCCTATCCCTGCAGGTTATGATTTCAGAGATGGCTTGAAAGCCTTCCCTCGTTAGGCAGAGCCGGAACATATATTCCCCGTAAGCAGTGCAAGTGGAGGACCTTAACAAGTTTACCTCCTCAACCCGCCCGTAAGAGCTGAGAAAGGAGGCCAGCATCTCACCGGTAATGATAGCCGGGACATTACATACGGTTACCCGTATCCTACGGGTAACCATATATTCCGGCTGTAGCCGGAAGAACTTAGTGCTTATATAGTTGGCTGCGATTTTAGCCGCCTGTTCTTTTGTAGGCATCAGGATGTCCCATGTCGCAAAACTTTTGCGACAGAAGTACTGACAGGGGACGCCTGATGTATGGAGGATATCCTCAAAACTTTCCCTTTTCAAACCCACCAACCTTCTGGTTTTCAGGTCAGTGACGACCAGGGAGACGATCCGGGGCTCTACTTTTTAGACAATTAACGAAATCAACATACTACAAGACACCTTCCAAAACAATTCAGTCCTTAACTTTACTCATGAAGTAAACAAAAACAATAAAATTTCCTTTTTAGATGTTCTTATTGATGCTAACAACAATAATAACTTCACTACCTCCACTTACAAAAAACCCTCTAGTAACAACTCCTGTACCCTCAACTTTAAAAGTGAATGCCCCTTCAGATATAAAAAAGCAATTATTCATAATCTAATATCCCGTGCCAAACTAATCTCCTCCTCCAAAACAATATTTTATAAAGAGGTAGAAAACATAAAACAGGCTCTCATCAACAATGGGTTTCCTAACTATATTGTTGATGAACAAATTAAACGTATGATCAAAAATGTTAACCAACAAAATAAACAATGTACTACTCCATCCAGCCAACAAACATATATCAAACTTTTTTATCGTAACCAAATGCACTACAATTACAAATCCGATGAAAAAATCTTGAAAACATTGATTCACAAAAACATACTCCCCACTGATCCTAATAAAAAAATAAAACTTGTTATATATTATAATAAGTTTAAAACCTCGAATCTAGTCATTAGAAATAATTCCTCTCCCTCGATTGGAGTTTTGCAAAAAACCAACGTTATATATAAATTTAAATGTCCTTTAGGAGATTGTATCTCTGATAATAATAATATATATGTTGGTTTAACCTCAACTACCCTGTCGAGGAGACTTACAATGCACCTTTCAGACACAAGTTCAATAGCTCAGCATTTAAAAAAACATTCATGCCCAACGGCACAGCTACGGAAAATTCTCACCGACAACACAACAATATTAGAACATCAAAATAATAAACAAAAACTTCAGATTCTCGAAGCATTACATATCAGAAACCTGCAGCCAACACTTAATAGAATTAATTTTCAAACCAGTGCTAATGTACTTAAATGTCTTTAGCTACTGGCACTAAATATAGAATCACATTCAAAAACAAACGCCAAAACCTTCAACGGCAAAGACGCCCTTACACAGTTGTAATATGCTAAAATAAAAGTTACATCACTTTTGTAGTAGATCCTCCCCTGATGATGGCCCAAAGTCGGGCAGAAAGTACTAGGGATACATGCAACTATGGACAATACATAAATCAATTCCCCCAGAATACAATAAAAGTAATACGGGAATTCGAACGGATCCAAAAGAAAATATGTAGACATAAAATGTCTATTATGTTTAATGAAATTTGCATTAACGAAGAAATGCTGCCTAAATACACACACACACACACACACACACACACACACACATATATATATATATATATATATATATATATATATATATATATATATATATATAATGTTTATATACATATATAAGTGTGTGTGTTCATGAATATATTCATATATAGATTTCTATTGAAGAACATTTTGCTGTGGGTATGAAGCACACATACCCGACCCTTCTAATTAATTTAATACGTCCTAAGGCAACTAAATACATTCAAGTTTTGAGTTTATCGCTTCTGACTTTTAACAGAAAAATGTTTTGCCCTTTTATCATCGATTTTTTCTTATTTCAAATTTTTAAATTAAATATTTAAGAGAGAGAGAGAGAGAGAGAGGGGAGAGAGGGAGAGAGAGAGGGAGAGAGAGAGAGAGTTTTAAATATAAATTTAGATCACATAATTTGTCAATTCATTTTTTGTCAATTGAGTAATTAAAAAATTTTAATCAAATATCTTCCACGAATTTCAAAACAAAAAATCTTTTCCCTTGAAAAGAATATTGTTGGAAGATATGTTTTTTTTTTCATTTGATATTAACTAAAATAAAACTTTAAATGAATCATTACCAACTATTTCTCGAAAGGTTTCGTACACATACATACACATACACACAGAGTCGCTGCCAATGAGACATAGGTATATGTAAGTATACCCTAATGTGTACATATTGTATCATTTACTAAAAATTGACCATTATAACTATTTATTTACGTACATTAAAGAAACGTTAAGACTGAGATTGTATCCTTCCATTCTATTTCATATTCATGAACCTAATTGGAACGTCGAACCCCCACCACCACAAAAAAAATATATCGAAAAAAAAAGAAAACAAAAAAACTTTGTTTTTCAACTCATACTCCTAGAAAACAAAATTGCGTATTGTTCTCAGAATTGACCCCCACCGAAAAGTACAAAACAGGATTAACCCGGACATAAATTCTGTTTATTTGACAATTAAAAACAATATCCAAGGCCGGACATAAACTTTTATATAAAAATAAAAAAAGATCGACTGATTTTTGTACATATTATAAAATTTAAAAAAATAATTTTTCATTTCGTTTTCTTTAAAAGTTTTATATCAAGTGTAATATTATATATATATGTGCACACACACACACACACACACACACACACACACACACACACATATATATATATATATATATATATATACATATATATATATATATATATATATATATATATATATAAACCGTATTAAAGAAAGCATTTAAAAATTGCTCATATTTTAGCTTAGAATATTTCTTAAAATGTTAGATCAGTATCTTCAGACAAGGACAAAATCATATATATATATATATATATATATATATATATATATATATATATATATATATATATATATATATACAGAGGGGGAGTTTAAGAAAATTATATCACATAATTTGTCTATTTTATTTTTTGTCCGTCGAGTATTTTTGAAATTTTGATTAAATATCCTCCATCAATTTTAAAAGAAAAAATATCTTTTTCCTTTGGAAAGAAAATTGTTTTTTTTTATTTGATATTACTTTTAGATAAAACTTTAAATAGATCATTACCAACTTAATTCTTTTTAAAATTAATCAAAATGTTTCACCCCCCCCCACACAGTGACTGATGATTAGACATAGGTTTATATATATATATATATATCCACTCCAATATGTTTACATTGAATCATTTAGTATATATTGGCCACTATTGATATTTTCGTATCTTAAAGATACGTTCAGACTGTGACATTGTATGTAGTGGCTGACCAAACGAGGTCCTGGGTCAACATTTTATATGGGCAGCATTTTGCAGGGGAAAACAAATTGAAGACCCGATCATTCATTTTTGTTTTATGGTGTTTTAAAAAAAGAAATATAATATGTTTTTATTCAAAATTTTTTTGCATTCATGCCATTTTGTTTGCAAGATCTCAAACACGACCTGCTGCCATGTCGGTGACCTCAGCTTTTAATAAACTCGGGCGACTGAGATACCGGTGCATTGATCTGGCTCTGCTGTGAGTGACCTCTTGCTGACGCTAAACGACCACACTGTGACATTCCCAGAGTCATCCCCACTATATAGTATATTTTCCACAACCAATATATATATTTTGTCCCTGTGTTTTTGTATTGCGAGGGGGAAGAGAAAAAGAAGGAAGAGGATTAGCGTTCAAGAAAGCGTTGATGCATCGATATAATGACTTTAAGAATATATACACAAGCGCAGAGGAAGACTGATTACAGCCACTAGAAACAATACAGATAATACACATAACAAAACAGAAATAACCAGAAAACAAAAATGGGTAGGAAAACAATTCTATGGACAGTTCGAGAGACAAACAAATTTCAAACAAGAAGATTTGGTCAGGACTAAGAAAGGGAAACTATCAGATAAAAGCCTAATCTCCTCTGATAGCAGCATAAAACAACACCATGTCAAAGCTCGTTGGCCTAGTGGGTAGAGATTCGCCACTGGTCCGGGAGACCATATCAACAACTTTTAAAATGGTACTTGATACCTCCTTGCTTAACACCCGGCAATATTAGGTACGTATTAAGGGTAAAATGGAGCAATACAGGAAAAGGAGTAGCACCCTCCTCTACACCTCGGTGTAGTAGCTATTGAAAAGGGACCCTTTGGGGAGTCCTCGACTACGGTCGTCAACTCTACAATGGCAAAGAAAGAATAGACTTGACTCAACCAAATAGCAAATGTAGATTATGTGATGACAGAAACGAAACAATGAATCACATAATAAACAAATTGCAGTAAATTAGTGCAAAGAGAATATAAGACGAAGCACGGCTGAGTGGGCAAGGTGATCTTCTAGGAATTGTGCAAGAAATTTAAATTTGACTATACGAACAAATGGTACATGCACAACCCAGAATCCGTCCTAGAAAATGAAACGCATAAAATTCTTTAAGATTTTGAGATACAAATAAATTCTTTTAGATTTTGAGACGACCAGACTTAGTGATAGTCAACAAAAAAAGAGAACTTAGAAAATAGTGGACTTTGCTTTTCCAGCTGATCAAAGGCTGTTATGGTACCTACCAATATGGTAATGGTCTATTTCTCCACACTTTATACCAACTCTACTTGACACTCGGGAAGATAACACCCAAGCTGCCTGTGAGCGTTAGATGGAACCGCTACGGTCTGAGTCTGACCACTTTTTGAGTGTGCACATGAGGGCTCATTTTTTATTTTTCTGTGGTTCACTATTAAGTTACTGCATCCTATTTTTGTCTGGTAACTGGACGCCAGTTGCACCCCCCTTTCTTGCACATTTGTTAGATTTTTATCATCCAACAAATATTTATTTATTTCTAAAAAGAATAACAAAACTTTGCGACTTTCATTATTTTTTCACTTCATAACCCAACAATAGTTAGCAATTCATTTATTTATTTTTTTTATTTAGGTAGGTCATTTTTACTTGTAGCAAGATACGATCCCCTCCTAGTTGCCTTCTGCAATCATGGAGGACTCTCTCGGGGGATCCCCAAAGGATTCACAGGACCTACACCTTCTCTAAAACCCAAGCCATTGGCAACCTTACTTGAAATAGAACTGATTATTTATTTAAAAATGGATTTGGCGTTAAATAACCTACAAAGGTTGAAATGCCACAAACCCAACCAACCAACCAACCATCTGATCTCTATTTCCTCCAGTTCCCTCGCTAAGCCTTTGGGGACAGTTCCAAGCGCATTAACTAACTACAAGTGGTATCACCGTCACCCTCATATTTTACAGCTTTTTTAACAATGGCTTTTTGTAAAGTATTTATATTCAAATAATTATTTTGCAATTTAAGAACGTAAAAAGAAACCCCTAAGATCCAAGGTATATTATGCAATGGCTATTTTCCATTGTCAAAATCAAGCCTCTCAAAAAAAAATGTTAACTCAATATGTCCTCTTAAAAATGTTGTATACTTTGATAGATTTGAATTAAGTTTACTCTGCACAAATCTAGCTATGGCCTGGATTGACTACAAAAAGACATATCATATGGTTCCGCAAAGCTCGATAATAAACTGCCTCAAAATGTACAAATCTAGCTATGGCTTGGATTGACTACAAAAAGACATATCATATGGTTCCGCAAAGCTCGATAATAAACTGCCTCAAAATGTACAAATCTAGCTATGGCCTGGATTGACTACAAAAAGACATATCATATGGTTCCGCAAAGCTCGATAATAAACTGCCTCAAAATGTACAAATCTAGCTATGGCCTGGATTGACTACAAAAAGGCAGATGATTTGGTTCTGCAAAGCTTCATAATAAATTGCCTTAAAATGTACAACATATCAGATGAAGTCATAAACTTTATCGAGAAAACCATGAAAACCTGGAGAGTGGAATTGACATTAGGAGGAAGAAGCTTAGCTCAAGCAAAGATCCAAAGAGCTATTTTTCAAGGAGATGCTCTATCATCGTTACTATTCATAATTGCCATAATGCCACTTAACCACATACTCAGAAAATGCACAGCCGGATACAAACTTACTAAATCACAAGAAAAAAAATCAATAACTCAATGTACATGGATGACATCAAGCTATTTGCAAAAAATGAAAAAGAACTGGAAAATCTAATACACGCAGTTAGAATATCCAGTCAGGAGATAAGAGTGGAATTTGCCATAGAAAAATGTGCCATGCTTCTAATGAAAAGTGGGAAACGATATCTAACTGATGGAATGGAACTAGCAAATCAAGACAACATTAGAAACCTACAAAAACTTGGGCATCTTGGAGGCTGTCACCGTCAAACAAGAGGAAGTGAAAGACAAAATTCAAAAAGAATATATCAGGAGAACTAGAAAACTACACGAGTCAAAACTCTCTAACCGAAACTTTATCAGAGGAATAAATACCTGAGCTGTACTCCTCGTTAGATATTCAGGACCCTTTCTGTAGTGGACCAGAGATGAACCTAAACAAATGGACTAAAGAACAAGACAACCAATAACCATACATAGGGTATTACATCACAGAGATGACGTTGACAGTCTCTATGTATCAAGAAAAGAGGGAAGAAGAGGACTTATCAGCATTGAAAATAGTGTTGATGCATCGATACAACGACTCGAAGACTACATAGAAAAACACGAAGGGCTGATTACGGCCATCAGAAACGATACTGACAGCACGATAGACAACAGAATGACAATAACTAGGAAACAAAAATGGAAAGAAAAACAACTCTATGGGCGTTTCAAACGACTAATAAACATCTCACACGAGAAAACCTGGACCTGGTTAAGAAAAGAAAACTTTAAGAGAGAAACAGAATCTCTGTTAATAGCAACACAAAACAACGTCATAAGAACCAATCATATCAAAGCGAGGATAGATAAGCTGCAACAAAATCATAAATGTTGGCTATGCGGTGACAGAGATGAAACCATCAATCACATAATAAGCGAATGCGGCAAATTAGCACATAAGGAGTATAAGACTAGACACGACTGGGTTGGCAAGGTGAGACACTGGCAGATGTACAAAGAATTTAAATTTGACCGTACCAAGAAATGGTATATGCACAACCCAGCATCTGTCCAAGAAAATGACACACATAAACTCCTATGGGACTTTGACATACAGTCGGATCACCTAATCTCGGCCATAAGATCAGACTTAGTAACAATCAGAAAAAAAAAAAAAGAAAAAAAAAGGAAAAAAAAAAGAGAATTTGCAAAATTGTCCACTTCACTGTCCCGGCTGACCACAGAATAAAACTGAAAGAATGTGAAAAGAAGGATAATTATTTCGATCTTGCCGTTGAAATTGAAAAAAAATATGGAACATGAAGGTGACAATTATACCAATTGTGATTGGTGCTTTAGGTACAGTAACAAAGGGATTATTAAAGGGACTGGAAGACTTGGTTGTTGGCAGACGAGTGGAGACCATCTAAACTACAGCATTATTGAGAATGGCCGGAATACTGAGAAGAGTCCTGGAGACTTGAGGAAACTTGCTATCACTCAAACTCCAGTGAAAGAATATCAGCTAATGCTGATGTGAAAAACTAATGATTAAATAGTAATAATAATAATAATATAGCTGTTTTTCTTCCAGGTACACAAATAATTCTTCTTTCAGATCAGGTACACAAGCGATGAACAAATCGACCAATAACACCAGAGACCATAGCGTAGAAAATTTACAAGATAAAAAAACAGCTAGCTTTATAACAAAGTAGCTTTATACTGTTATTTTAGAAGCAACCCTGCAAAAATAGGTAATAGAAAAAGAATGCTAGAAATCTGGATAGAATTTGATAGATTTAAGGCAACAAAATAAAGGCTTGCTGACCAGGTTAAGACAATAATAAAGAATTGTTGGTTTTCTGACTTTGATATACTGGAAATCCACTAACAAATATATAGGCAAACACATCAAAGCAACCCTAACACCGTAACCGAGACACTAAATATAGGAAAGGCAAAAACTTCTAATCAAACACTACATTACAATGACCCATAAACCGCAAACACACAAACGCAAACACTGACCCAAGAGGAAAAAAATAATATAGATACCATTAGAAAAATCATGTCCGAAAAAAACCAAATTGCCTTCTCTCAGGAACCAAGACTGGACAATAGTCAAATCCAAAACCGAGAAAGTGAACGACTTATTGACAAAAAACGACATCACGGAGTTAAACGATTTAATATAGGCAGGAACAAAACTAGTCTATCAAAAAATCTGGGTTCACTTGAAGACCACAGACAGAAAGTCAAAACCCAGGAGGGACTTGAATCACAGATAAAAAGACTACGACAACAAGCAGGAATACTAAAACGGAACATTAAGAACGATTCGGACGAAACTGAAAAAGCACGGCAACTAGGACTCCAAAAAAAATCTTGAGGTGACCAACCAAAAAATACTAGCAAAAGAAGGAAGACTAAAAAGATATAGAGACAAGACCAAACAATATAGACAAAACGGCAAAACATGGGAACGGAAAGATCATAACAAAAAAGCCGAATAGATAAACAACATGGAAAGAGAGTTGCGAATGCTCGAAGAAGGCTCTCAGGTGAGCATACACACCGACGAGTTCAAGGCAACACTTAAAAAGATAGCAAACTAGAAAACCACTGGCCTTGATGGCATACACGGATTTTGGTTTTAAAAAATCTCCTCCATACACGACACACTTCTTACGGAAAGGAATAAATGTATACAGAAAACTGAGATAACCGAAGCGATGACCAAAAGGGAAGACCACTCTAATCCAAAAAGAACCCTTCAAAGGAACTGCCCCAAACAAATATAGACTCATAACGTGCCTACCGATGATGTGGAAAATACAAACTAAATCTACTACTCATTGATAAGCCGCTGAATCTTCCCCGAGGAACAGAAAGGATGCAGCGAGGGAACCAGAGGTACAGAGGAATTACTATGTATAGATCAACACATCTTCATCAAAAGTAAAATGATACGGAAAAATCGAGCTATGACCTGGATTGACTACAAAAGGGCTTACGATATAGTCACATAAAATTGGGTACTGTTGTATTTTGACCTTCGACCCGACCAATAATGCCATTCAAAGTGATGCACCGGAAAGAAGTGACACATTCCAATGGCAGTTATGACAGGAAATCGCGTGGGCGGAAATTGGCTAAAAAAATGGGACAAGCTAAAATTCCCATGGTACACTCATAGACTGATGCACTGAATGAGAGTGACCTGTGAACTACATGATAGTTATTTCCGCTTGATGACGATCAAACATGCCATTCCAAAGATCGAGTAGGCGATTAAGTGGACGTTGAACTATTATATAACTCAGTCAAGACAGAAGTCAGATAGTAAGGTTGGAGTTTGAGACGAAATTTGGTAGGGAAAGCCACACCAGGCCGAAGGGTCCCTCGGGGCTCCCTGATGAGTTGGGGTCCAGAGAAGTTGCTGATAAGATGCAGTAAAGAAAGCCATCCCTCAGCAGAGTGGGCCTCTGGGCCTCCGGTTGAGCAGCCCTGGAGAACGAGAAAGACACAATGCTGACGGCCATAAGAGTGGGGGGCAATATATTGCAGTTCTGTTCGGTCTTCAACTCCCTCTCACCATAAAACCTTGAATAACCTTTTCGAACCCTTACAATAAAGTGAGAGGTACATATTTCTAAAGAAGGCTTCGCTCGTCTGTTATTCATTGTGTCGGTATGTATTCTGCATGAACATGTATATGTATTATGTGTTTGTATAGTTGATCAATGGTCATGGTTATTGAATGGCTATACAACATTACTACACTGTCTCAAAATCTCAAAATGTATAAAGTAACTGACAAAATCGTATAGTTTATTGAGAAAACCATGCAATCATAGAGAGTGGAAAAAGCTTAGCAGAGGTAAAGATCCAAAGAGGCATATTCCAGAGACATGCACTATCACCATTATATTTCATGATAGCCATGATGCCATTCAAACACATCCTTAGGAAATGCACAGCCGGTTATAAACTCAGTAAATCACAAGAAAAATTAACCACTTGATGTTCATGGATGACATCAAACTTTTGGTCAAAAACGAAAAAGAATTGGAAACACTAATAAAAACTGTGAGAATATAGAGTCAAGTTATAGGAATGAAATTTGGCATAGAAAAATTCGCCATGCTAGTAATAAAAAGTAACAAATGACACCTAACGGAAGGAGTCGAACTACCAAATCAAGTAGTCATTAAAACACTCGGAGAAAAGGAAACCTACAAATACTTGGGGATATTGGGAGCTGACACTAGCAAACAAGTGGAAGTAAAAGAAAAAAAAAACGTTAAGAAAGAGTATCTCAGAAGAGTTATAAAATTACAAGAGACAAAGCTTTATAACAGGAACCTCGTCAAAGGGATAAATACGTGGGCTATCTCCTTAGTAAAATACTCGGGACCATTCTTGAAGTGGACCAGAGATAAACTTAAAGAAATGGATCAGAGTACAAGAAAACTAATGACCATACATAAGGCATTACATCCCAGCGATGACGGTGACAGTCTATATATGCCAAGAAAAGAAGGAGGAAGAGGACTTACCAGCATTGAAGATAGTGTTGATGCATCGATACAACGACTCGAAGACTACATAGAAAAACACGAAGGACTGATTACGGCCATCAGAATCGATACTGACAGTACGATAGACAACAGAATGACAATAATTAGTAAATGTAGTGATGTAAACGGAACGATCAATCATATAATAAGCGTATGCAGCAAACTAGCACAGATAGAATTTAACACTAAACACGATTGGGTGGGTCGAATGATCCATTGGGAATTGCGCAAGAAACTGAAATTTGACCATACGTACAAAAGGTATGTACACAACCCAAAATTTGTCCTGGAGAATGAGACACACAAACTCCTCTGATATTTTGAGATACAAACGGATCACGACCAAACTTAGTAATAGTGAAGAAAATAAGGAGAGCTTGCCGAATTGTGTACTTTGCAGTCCTAGCTGACCACAGAGTAAAATCAAAAGAAAGTGAAAGGAAAGATAAGTACCTAGACTTTGCCAGGGAATTGAAAAAAAACTGTGGGACATAAAAGTGACAGTGATACCATGTGACAGAGAGAGAGAGAGAGAGAGAGAGAGAGAGAGAGAGAGAGACACACACACACACACACACAAACTATGTATTTAAATATCTTTACATACACAGCACATCAGCCAACATGATATATATATATATATATATATATATATATATATATATATATATATATATATATATATGCGTGTGTGTGTGTGTGTGTCTCTGTGTGTATCTTCGGACGTATTTTTAAATTTCTTGACTGACAAAAAAAAAATGGACGATTTTTGATTTCATTTTTATTTTCTTTCAAATTTTCTTTTTTAAATTAACTTTTTTTTCTTAATTTTGAAAATAAATAAATAAAGATATTAAAAAATCATCGATTATTTTGTGTTTTATTTTCATTTTTTATTTTATTAAACTGAAAAGTTTTGCAATTATTCAGAATATGAGGCGAGGGAAATTATGAAATACTTTGTTGAATTTTTGAACATTTTTTCTGAAATTTTTATAAACATTCTTTTAAAAATACATTAAAAAGGAAAAAAATTGATTTTAATCTATTGATAAATGTTATTTTTTATTTATTATGAATTTGATTAAAAAATCTTGAAATAATTTTCAGCATTTTGATTTCTCATGTTTTTTTAAATTGTTAATTACAACTGACTAATATCCTGATCTTTTATTAAAGAAATAAAATAAAATAAATTTTCAATGTAGAATTATAATTTCGAACTTTAAAACGACTTATTTTTTAAAATCTTGTTTACATTTTAGGAAAATTGTGATCTTTTTTAAAAATTAAAATGAATAATTGAAATATTAAAAATGTTGCTTTTATGTTTTTTATTTTCATCAACAATTTCTATAAAATTTCAATAAATTCTAAATTAGTTATGAAAAAAGTTATCATAAAAGGAAAATAGATTCATCTAGTTGATATAAAATGGATAAAATCCTTTACTTTCTTTGTTTAATGGCATATCAACCTTGCTGGGTTATTTACTGCCAAAATCTTCAGATGATCATTTCTCATAAATAATCTTATATTAGGAATGAAATAAAGAAATTTTTCATTTAAAAACAGGAAAAATAAGAAAAAGTCCACAAATTTTCGACTAAAAGTCAAAATTAGTAATTTCTACACTTGAAAGTTTTTAATTGCCTTAAAACGTGTCAAATGAATTAGAAGGGTCGGGTAGGTGTCCTTCATACCCACAGGAAAATGTTCTTCTGAGGTATGTATTCTTGAAAAATATAAAACACTCATTCTTCAATGAGAGAAGGAGAGACAGAGAGAGACAGAAAAAGAGAGGGAGAGAGACAGAGAGACAGAAGAATAGAGGGAGACAGAGACAGAAAAATAGAGGGAGAGAGAGACAGAAAAAGAGAGGGAGAAAGAGACAGAAAAAGAGAGGGAGAGACAGAAGAAGGAAAGAGATTTGAAATGATAATTTCAACATTTGACATTTTTCTAGAAATGATTAGTCAATTATTTTTGCAAAGATTTTGTATTATTGTTGAAAAAGCAAAATAATTTTACAAAAAAAAAAAAAAAAAAATAGAAAATAGCTAAGACAGAAATTTCATGGTGAATAAAATTGTTAAAATGCATTTCAGCTTTTTACCGATAAATGTAAAAAATATGTAAACTATTTGGAAAAAAGTCTTTTCTTTTCTTACAAATGTTGACAGATAATATGTATTAATTTTTAGGGTAGCTCCTATGGTTTAATGTTGCTTGGTATATATCTACACACCCGTTTCTGTTATGTTATAAAGAAGCTTAACATATCTTTTTAAATAACAATAATAATAATAATAATTAAAAAAATTTCCGTCTGGATTTTAGATGTGAGCAAAACCAGACGGAAAAATCTAGCTATGGCCTGGATTGACTACAAGAAGGCATATGATATGGTTCCACATAGCTGGATAATAAACAGCCTCAAAATGTACAATATATCCGACGAAGTCATAAACTTCATCGAAAAAAATTATGAAAACCTGGAGAGTTGAGGAAGAGGAAGGAAGAAGATTAGCTGAAGTAAAAATCCAAAGAGGGGTTTTCAAAGGAGATGCTCTAGGACTCTCATTATTCATAATTGCCATGATGCCACTTAACCACATACTCAGAAAATGCACAGCCGGATACAAACTTAGTAGATCGCAGGAAAAAGTTAATCATTTAATGTACATGGACGACATCAAACTATTTGCAAAAAATGAAAAAGAACTGGAAACCCTAATACACACAGTTAGAATATACAGCCAAGACATAGGGATGGAATTTGGTATAGAAAAATGTGCCATGCTTGTAATGAAAAGTGGCAAACGACATTTAACTGACGGAATGGAACTACCAAATCAAGACAAGATTAGAACGCTAACAGAAAAGCAAACCTACAAATACTTCAGAGTCTTGGAGGCTCACATCATCAAACAAGTAGAAATGAAAAACAAAATTCAGAAAAAATATCTCAGGAGAACTAGAAAACTACTCGAGACAAAAGTCTCTAGCAGAAATCTCATCAAAGGAATAAATACTTGAGCTATACAACTCGTTAGATATTCCAGACCCTTTCTCAAGTGGACCAGAGACGAACTTAAAAAAATGGACCAAAGAATATGAAAATTAATGACAATGCATAAGGTTCTACATCCCAGAGACGACGTTGACAGACTATATGTTTCAAGAAAAGAGGGAGGAAGAGGACTTGCCAGCATTGAAAACAGTGTTGACGTATCGATACAACGATTCGAAGAATATATACAAAAACACGAAGGAGGACTCATTACAGCCACTAGAAACGATACTGAGAACACGATGAACAACAGAGTGATAATAACAAGGAAACAAAAATGGGAAGGAAAACAACTCTATGGGCGGTTTAAATGACTAATAAATAACATCTCACACGACAAAACCTGGACATGGCTAAGAAAAGAAAACTTTAAGAGAGAAACAGAATCTTTCTTAATAGCAGCACAAGACAACGCCGTAAGAACCAATCATATCAAAGCGAGAATAGATAAGACTCAACAAAATAGCGAATGCAGGCTATGTGGTGACAGAGATGATACTATCAATCATATATTAACCGAAAGCAGCAAATTAGCACAGAGAGAGTATAAGGCGAGACACGATTGGGTCGGCAAGATGATTCACTGGAAATGTGCAAAAAATTTATATATGACCATACTAACAAATGGTATATGCACAACCCAGCACCTGTCCTAGAAAATGCCACACATAAACTCCTATGGGACTTTAACATACAAACTGATCACCTAATCTCGGCCAGAAGACCAGACTTAATAATAATCAGCAAAAAAAAAAAAAAAAGAGAACTAGCAAAATATTCCATTTTGCTGTTCCGGCTGACCACAGAATAAAACTGAAACAATGTGAAAAGAAGGATAAGTAGCTCAACCTTGCTAGGGAATTGAAAAAGCTATGGAACATGCAGGTGACAATTATACAAATTGTAATTGGTGCGTTTGGAACGGTAACTAAAGGATTACTAAAGGGACTGGAGGACTTGGAAGTTGGCGGACGGGTGGAGACCATTCAAACGACAGCACTATTGAGAACGGCAAGAATACTGAGAAGTGTCTTGGAGACCTGAGGAGACTTGCTGTCACTCAGACTCCAGTGAAAAACCATCGGCTAACGCTGATGTGAAAATCTCTAATGAGTGAATAATAATAATAATAATAATAATAATAATAATAAGAAGAAGAAGAAGAAGAAGAAATGCATACAGAAAACTAAGATACTCGTATGGATGACCAAAGAGAAGACCACTCTAATCCGAAAAGACCACCTCAAGGAACTACCCCAACCAAATATAGACCTATCATGTGCTTACCGTTGACGTGGAAAATACTAACGGCACACATCAGGGAGAAGATCTACTAGTCATTGATAAGCCGCGGAATATTCCCCAGGGAACAGAAAGGATGCTTCAAGAACACCAGAGGCACAGAGGAACTACTATATATAGAACAACACAACTTCAACGAAAGTAAAACGAAACGGAAAAATCTAGCTATGGCCTGGATTAACAACAAAAAAGCCTAAGATATGGTTCCACAAAGTTGGATACTTCACTGTCTCAAAGGGTTGACAATTCAATACAACGACTCGAAGAACAATACTAACGACATGAAGACCAGCGGAACGACAATAATCAGAAAACAAAAGTGGGCAGAAACACAACTCTACGAACATTTTAAGTAACGAACAACTGACATCTCACACGGGAAAACATGGACGTGGCTAAGAAAAGGAAACCTTCCGAGTGAAACTGAATCCCTTTTCATAACAGCACAAAACAACGCCATAAAGACAAACCATATCAAAGCGAGAATAGATAAGACGTAATAAAACAGCAGATGTAGGTTATGTGATAATAGAGGCGAAGTCTTTTTTATCTTTCCTTTAATCAGGAAAATATAATAATAACAAAAGATCAACAATGAAAAAAAAAAAAAAATCAGTAAGTCGACAAAAAAAAAAAAAACTCAAGTCAACTTCGATTATTTCGAGGTCAAAAATTTTTGTCTTATATTAATATCATAATTATAATTTTAACATCTACTTATAAGTGAAGAATTTATTCTATTTTTGAACGAAACACATTAAGTCTTTTTCTTGGACATATCAGAATGGTATGCATCACTAATCTTGCATTTTCGTGTCATTATTAACAACTTATCGACTGAAGTCGAAGAATTGTGATACTATTGTAGCCTGTTAGGGACCAGAAAGAAAACAGGGAAGAAGTGAAAGTAGATGGAACAAATGTATTGAAGAACAGAACATATATACAAAATAAGAGTGTTAGTACTGCAGGTAGACGTGTCCGTCCGAAAACTGTCAGGTTCGACTGCTGGGAGGAAGTCGATAATTGTCGTTCGTCCCACCAACCGGACAAGTGTGGCAGAAGGACTTTTTTAGTTGGGTCCAGGCGCAGGACCGTAGGATAGAAACGTCCGGTGGCTCTAAAAATGCCTAGGGCCCCGTCGGCATTCCCCTGAAAGGAGGCACCTCAGGCGCCAGGCGATAGACCTAGCCCCTCCAAAGGTTAGAGCCAGGGGGGATGGCTTCCTGAGACTCGAGGATGCAGGTCGAGGCGCACCTCAACCGACTGCCTCTAGAATCATGACACACCCGACCAGATCCGTGTACCGACCAAAGTGTGTCCCAGCCCAGCGACTCCCATTGAGTAGTGCATACGCTCCACTCTGCTTGGAGGAAGTCTCACCGAGAGGGAATAGGGTTAGTATTTATGAAGGTGGAAGAGTTCATTATCGTGTTGATAGGTCACCATAACACATACAGCGACCAGTATTTGGGCGTGAAGCCCTTCCCATACCAAGAAATACATTTGTTTTGCTTTGCTTTTGTTTCTTTGTTTAATGGCATATCAGTCTTGATGGGTTATTTAACGCCAAAGCCATCCTTGTAAAAAGACATTAGTAATACATTTCAACCCATAACTTAAAGGATAAGGATGTTTACACAATTATCAAGGGTATTAGTCCTAAAATGAACGTAATAGCATGACTAGTGTTAAAACTTGCTAACTACGATATACGTTAACCACTACGCTATAGAGATTCTCCAACCCTCCACTCGACGATTTAAGCGTAAAAAACATAATATACATAAAAAAAACTTCAGTCATCACTGAAGGAAACTTTTTGTCTTATTTTCATATTAAGTTTCTCATCAAAGATAAATAAAGAAGTCTCTGAACTTGCAAAGAAGATGCAAAAAATAACTTGAAGATCTTTCTTTGGGAATATCTATCAATCTATCTATCTATCTCATCCGTTTCTCTGTGTCTTTCCCCTTTACTCTCTCTCTCTCTCTCTCTCTCTCTCTCTCTCTCTCTTTCTCTGACTCTCCCTTTTAATATATGTATAAATATATTTAAGAACTCATTTTTAAATACCGCCTTAAAATAGATTTAAACTCATATGAAAATTGAATGAAAAAGAACGAGAAACTCTAATACACACAGTTAGGATATACAGTCAGGACATAGGAATGGAATTTGGCATAGACAAATATGTCATGCTTGTAATGAAAAGTCGCAAACGACATCTAACTGAGGAATGGAACTACCAAAACAAAACAAATTTAGAACGCTTGGAGAAAACGAAACCTACAAATACTTGGGCATCTTGGAGGCTGACACCATCAAACAAGAGGAAGTGAAAGACAAAATTCAAAAAGAATATCTCAGGAGAACTAGAAAACCACTTCAGACAAAACTCTCTTGCAGAAACCTTATCAAAGGGATAAATACTTGGGCTGTACCACTCGTTAGATACACGAAAGCCTTTATGAAGTGGACCAGAGATGAACTTAAACAAATGGACCAAAGAACTAGAAAACTAATGACTATGAACAAGGCATTACATCCCAGAGACGAAGTTGACAGACTATATGCATCAAGAAAAGATGGGTGAAGAGGACTTGCCAGCATCGAAGACAGCATAGGCGCATCGACACAACGACTCGAAGACTACATAGGAAAACACGAACAAGGACTGATTACAGCCATCGGAAACAATACTGACAATACGATAGATAACAGAAGGACAATAACTAAGAAACAAAAATGGGAAGAAAAACAACTTTATGTGCGTTTTAAACGACTAATAAATAACATCTCATACGACAAAACCTAGACGTGGCTAAGAAAAGGAAACTTTAAGAGATAAAAAATCTCTCTTAATAGCAGCACAAAACAACGCCATAAAAACCAATCATATCAAAGCGAGGATAGATAAGACTCATCAAGATAGCAAATGTAGGCTATGTGGTGATAGAGACGAAACTATCAATCACATGATAAGCGAATGTAGCAAATTAGCACAGAAAGAGTACAAGACTAGACACGACTGGGTGTGCAAGGTGATCCACAGGGAAGTGTGCAAGAAGTTTAAATTTGACCATACGAACAAATGGTATCACCTGTCCTAGAAAATGTCACACATAAACTCCTATTGGACTTTAACATGGAAACGAATCACCTAATCTCGGTCAGAAGACCAGATCGTATAATAATCAACAACAAAAAAAGAGAGTTTGCAAAATTGTCGGTTTGGCTGTCCCGGCTGACCACAGAATAAAACTGAAACAATGTGAAAAGAAGGATAAATACCTCGACCTTGCTAGGGAATTGAAAAAACTATGGAACATGAAAGTGACGATTGTACCAATTGTGACTGGTGCTTTTGGCACAGTAACTAAAGGATTATTAAAGGGCCTTGGGGATTTGGAAGTTGGCGGACGAGTGGAGACCATCCAAACCGTGGCAATATTGAAGACGGAAAAAATACTGAGAAGAATCCTGGAGACTTGAGGAGACTTGTTGTCACTCAAACTCCAGTGAAAATCCATCAGCAGACGCTAATGTGAAAAACTCTGAAAGAGTATGTAATAATAATAATAATAATAATAATAATAATACGAATGATCTTTTCATGTATTCTCTTCCGTTGTAAATAACGTTGAAACATTCCGAATTGTGTCCCGTCAAGTCCACACTCCACCCAACTACCCTCGTATCCCACCCCAAAGCGAGTGGATGACAGATTCACAATGGAAGAAAAACTCTTGCAGTGATAAAATCTTCAACGATAAAATCCCCATTTTAAACGTAAAAAAATATCTGAAGGAAAAAAATACTCTGCGGTATTTTTTATCACCGATTTTTATTTTTCTTATTACTTGTAGTTTGTTTACTAATTATCTAAGAATTAAAATATTCATTGTATAATAAGGTGTCAACCATAAAAGTCCCTTCCAACAAGATGTTCCCATAGCAATCAAATAATTCCAACAATATTACAATATCACCAGCCTTGGGCACCTCTGGTGGTGTAATGGTTAGCAAGTTAGACTAGCAAACCTACACGAGTGAGTTCGAGTCTCATTGGGTGCCCCATTCATTTGGCCTTGTGCTAAATCGAAATAAAGACCTTCGTTAATTACTACAATATCACCCACCTCAACTTTTGGTCCCAAATTTATAGACTTTTCTCTTTTTTCATGTTTTTCAATGAAAAATTTGACATTTCTTTACTTATTTATTAATATAAGATTGTTTTTGAGGAATGATCTTCTGCAGGCTTTGAGATTAAATAAGCCAGCAAAGATAAAGAAAGAAAGCAAATGATCTTATCTAATTTATAGAAATTAAATAAATCTGTTTTCTTTATAGGATCATATAAATTAACAATGAATTTAGAAATTACAATTTATTGCTCTTTTAAATACATTCCCCATGAAAATAAAAAAGAAAAGCAATATTTGAAATTGCTACTTTTTGATATTCTTATGATTTATAATAATATCTAAAAGTATCTATTTCAAATATTGCTTTTCTTTTTTATAATTCAGCTTTGAAAAGTTGAATTCCCTCTTTTTCTTCTCAACAGCCACTGAGAGTGGTTGCTTGCTATGAAGGCTCGAGCCCTAAATTATATTTATTAGACGTTACAATTCAACTTGGAAAAGTTGAATTCCTTTTTTTTACTTCATGGCATGAAAGAGTGGACGCGTCTAATGTTGCTGGAATTGAAATTAATTGACGTTGGGACTTTGTGGTTCAACTTCGAAAGGTTGAATTGGCGTATTCGCCTTAATCCCAGTATATGTGACATATGCCTGGGAGAAATATGTGCTCTAGCGATGTTTAGAGGAAGGAGTATTTCAAAAAAGCAGCTCTTTACACTCGTCCTCCCACCTGGATTGTAACAGGAAGAAAGAAAAGAAGATATTAGCTCCTGCATAGCAGACTACTAAAGAATTTGAAATTTCGGAGAGAAAAAAAACAGGACAAAGGATTGAAGTCTTTTCAAGAACCACAGCCACTCTGCATGTGGGCTGCTTGTTTTGCTTTGTACAAATTCCTGTGGGTTTACTTTGTGTTTTAAAACCCTGTTTGAGTAAGCATATTTCTTTCCTTCTTTCTCTGTTGTACTAATATTTTTGTGGGTTAATTTTGTTTGTGGAAACTCATCATGTAGCAGCTGTTTTTGTTTTATATTGTTTTATTTTGTTACTAGGTGCCTAGGTTTTTTTTAATATTGTGTCGCTTGCATATTTTATAGTTTTTGTTAGTACATATATAAGGAAGGCGACAGACAACGACGAGGCATGTTTAGCTTGTAAGCGCAACTCTGTATACACTGCGAGTAAATACTGACGAGGCCCTTTATTTATTTAAACAAGGGAAGTAACTGCTTCTTCCAAAAGAAGGTACTATTTACCAACCCCTCCGCTCGGGCAGGATATGACACAAGGTCGATTTTTAAGCGGAGTTTAACAGGTTTGAATTCAGAGTTTTCCTTCTCCTAGACTAGTTGCCTCACCAAGGCTGAAGAACCTAGTCCGTCCTACTATAGCTGGAGGGAGAATAAGGGGGTTCATACCTTTCCCAAGGGTATTTGCCCGAAAGTGAACGTAATAGCGCGACTGGAGTACGAACTCGCGTACTACGATTCCGCAGTTCATCGCTTTAACCATTACACCACGAGGACACCCCTAAAATCAAAATCGGAGGACACCCCTAAAATCTAAAATCTTCCAAAAGAAGGTAACTCATCTCATGATAGCATATGGGAAAATACATTCAACTTTACTGTAAATAAACTCTTTCGTGTTGGAACCAAATAAGACCACCATTTGAGTTTTCATCCTGTTTTCCCGTCTCCATTTTGTTTCAGACGCGGACTAAGGTCGAATTTATCTGCAAGAGGATAAGTTTTCGATAAATTTATTCACTTATTTGTTTTTGATTTAATTGTTTATTATCTTTAATTTTTATGCATATTTGACTGGTAATTTGTTAATTTAATCATTGTTCGTTCCCTAATTTATAATTTAGTTGTTGCTGTATTTGAGTTTATATTTGTTATAATTTTGATTACTACCTGTTTCACTTATCTCATGGGTTTCATTTGTGACGTCACGTCACAATCGAGCAGGCAGGCAGTCTCTTTCAGTGGTTTCAGCCAGAAAGTCACACTTTTTTAGGCATGAGCCGATTGCGTTTCCTGTCAGAGGTTTCCAAGGAAACTACTTCTCGGCCTTTTGGCTGGGTGGGCGGTCACTGACCAGGAAGTATGGCACTGGACCTCTCGGTCCAGTTTAAGCTATAATCAGGCATCCGTATCTGAACCCATGTTTGGGTCCATGTCCAGCTATGCTTATCAGGCTCACATTGCACTAAGTGAGCCGCTGACCATCTAAGTCTAGCAGGGTTCGAGCCTGATCTTTCCCTCTCCTAATCCCCACTTTAAGCCGACCTCCGGGTTATTGACCTTGTTTCAAGTCCTGTCTGGTAGGAGGCAGAGACAAATACCGTTTCCAAGGAAACTGCAACATTTTTTAAAAATTTCTTTCTTTCATTTTCTTGTTTCTTTTTTTTTTTTTTAATCCTCGTAATTAGTAGTATTAATAAAATTATTAAATGATAGGGTTACTTAAACATTACTGTGTTTAAGTAGACTTAAATAAACGAGTAAAAAAAAAATTTACAAGAAAATGAAAGTAGTACTTCATTCAAGCTTTAAAACAAATTATTTTTGCTTAATCTCCTGATTTTTATTGGTTCTTTTTTTTAATGAAACAGTAAAAAAAACATGAAAAGAAATTGTTTAAAATATAAAACAATGAAACTTTCAATAATTTATCGTTTTTCAAAATATTTAAAATTAGAAAAGACGAATTAAAGATTACATCTTTTGATTATATAACATAAGCAGCAGAACGAAATATGACTTTGATTTTTTGTAAAAAAAAAGTTATTACCAGCGTTTTCAAGTTTACCAAAGAGAGAGAAAGAGGATATTGAGATATGGAGTGAGAGAGAAAGAGGATATGGGGAGATGGAGTGACAGAGAAAGAAGATATGGGGAGATGGATTGAGAGAGAAAGAGGATATGGGGAGATGGATTGAGAGAGAAAGAGGATATGGGGAGATGGAGTGAGAGAGAAAGAGGATATGGGGAGATGGATTGAGAGAGAAAGAGGATATGGGGAGATGGAGTGAGAGAGAAAGAGGATATGGAGAGATGGAGTGAGAGAGAGAAAGAGGATATGGGGAGATGGAGTGCGAGAGAAAGAGGATATGGGGAGATGGAGTGAGAGAGAGAAAGAGGAATTGGAGAGATGGATTGAGAGAGAAAGAGGATATGGGGAGATGGAGAGCGAGAGAAAGAGGATATGGGGAGATGGAGTGAGAGAGAAAGAGGATATGGAGAGATGGAGTGAGAGAGAGAAAGAGGAATTGGAGAGATGGATTGAGAGAGAAAGAGGATATGGGGAGATGGAGTGAGAGAGAAAGAGTATATGGAGAGATGGAGTGAGAGAGAGAAAGAGGAATTGGAGAGATGGATTGAGAGAGAAAGAGGATATGGGGAGATGGAGTGAGAGAGAAAGAGGATATGGGGAGATGGATTGAGAGAGAAAGAGGATATGGGGAGATGGAGTGAGAGAGAAAGAGGATATGGGGAGATGGAGTGACAGAGAAAGAGGATATGGGGAGATGGAGTGACAGAGAAAGAGGATATGGGGAGATGGAGTGACAGAGAAAGAGGATATGGGGAGATGGAGTGACAGAGAAAGAAGATATGGGGAGATGGATTGAGAGAGAAAGAAGATATGGGGAGATGGAGTGAGAGAGAAAGAGGATATGGGGAGATGGATTGAGAGAGAAAGAGGATATGGGGAGATGGAGTGAGAGAGAAAGAGGATATGGAGAGATGGAGTGAGAGAGAGAAAGAGGAATTGGAGAGATGGATTGAGAGAGAAAGAGGATATGGGGAGATGGAGTGAGAGAGAAAGAGTATATGGAGAGATGGAGTGAGAGAGAAAATAAGACAATAAAAGAGTGAAAGTGTATGGTATGCGGTATAAAAAGTCTTATTCGTAGTAGTTAGTTGTTGGTAATTTGTTGGTATTGTCGGGAATTTCTGAGTATTGTATCTGACTCCTTTTTCTTCTTCAATTTTCTTCTTATTTGTCCTGACTTCTTTTTCTTCTTCATTTTTCTTCTTATTTGTCCTGACTTCTTTTTCTTCTTCATTTTTCTTCTTATTGTCCAGGCTTCTTTTTCTTCTTCACTTTTTTTCTTATTTGTCCTGACTTTTTTTTTCTTTATTTTTCTTCTTATTTATCCTGACTTCTTTTTCTTCTTCACTTTTCTTCTTATTTGTCCTGACTTCTTTTTCTTCTTCACTTTTCTTCTTATTTGTCCTGACTTCTTTTTCTTCTTCATTTTTCTTCTTATTTGTCCGACTTCTTTTTCTTCTTCAATTTTCTTCTTATTTGTCTTGACTTCTTTTTCTTCACTTTTCTTATTTGTCCTGACTTCTTTTTCTTCTTCACTTTTCTTCTTATTTATCCTGACTTCTTTTTCTTCTTCATTTTTCTTCTTGTTTGTCCTGGCTTCTTTTTCTTCTTCACTTTTTTTCTTATTTGTCCTGACTTTTTTTTTCTTTACTTTTCTTTTTATTTATCCTGACTTCTTTTTCTTTATTCATTTTTCTTCTTATTTGTCTTGACTTTTTATTGTTCTTCACGTTTCTTCTTATTTGTCCTGACTTCTTTTTCTTCTTCACTTTTCTTCTTATTTGTCCTGACTTCTTTTTCTTCTTTATTTTTCTTCTTATTTGTCCGACTTCTTTTTCTTCTTCAATTTTCTTCTTATTTGTCCTTGGAAAGCTCTAAGAGAATTAAGGACGGAAAGAGTGAGACAAGAATAGTTTTTATACTGAATCTTTATTTTTTGGTCCAATCACTATTCTTTGGCGTGGAATGTTTTCCCGAACCAGTAGACATAGTTGCGTTTCCCAGAAAAGACGTTGAATTATATTAGTCCTTTTCAGTGAGTTATGATTTTGAAGTTCATCGTGTGTCCAGTAGGTGGGTTCAGCAAAGGATACTGCTTGCAGATTGTCAACCTGCCACTAAACGTGCCTCAGCAGACATGTGCACTTCCCACCAGCAGCAGAGAGAAAACAGATCCTTCCATTTAACAGTGGTGAATACTTCCTGAGGAATAATTTCTCCTTGGCTCTAGAAAGCATATCTTTTTATGCATGCGCTGATTTCACTACCTGTCAGAGGTCTCCTGGAAAACTGTTACTTTTTGAATTCTTTGAATTTCTTTTTAATCCCCACAATGAAAAACAAGAGAAATAAAAGTCAATTTAGTAGACTTGAAAAGTAAATAAGTAATTTTTTACAAAATATTGAAGTCGTATTCCATTCAAATGTCAAAACAACATTTTTTTGCTTAATCTCTTTATTTTATTGTTGCTTTTTATGAAACAATATGAAAAACAATTGTTACTATATATATTGAGTAATTCATGGTATATTTTTTATTTCTTTATTCCATGAATTTGAACAAATTTTATCCGATTTTATTTTTCTATATTTTCAAGTTGAATTTTTGAATAATGGCCGGCAACAATGATGAAATGTTCAAAGAGAGTTGGATATGGAATCGAAGACTTTAACATCTCTGAATTCATTTTGTGAAACACGTAGGTAAGAAAGTCCAAGAACAGACCAGTGGAAATGGTTAGTGTCCACAATGCGACGAAATTGTCCAAATTGACCAATTTTGGTCAGTTGTTTGAAATGTTGATGAATGGAATCGACCAAAAGGAAATGTGATTTGTGTTTGGAGGATGGGAACGAATCGATTGCCATAAATTGGTACAAGTAATGTGATAAATTCTTCTGCATCAAATGTAACCAATTCCACAAGAAACTCGCAAAGAAACATCGTAATTCCATAGAATTGACTGAAATTGGTAAAAAGGAAATTAGAAAAGCAACGAGAACAGATATGTATAAGATTCACAATAAAATTGAAGAGTCATATTGGTTTGATTTGGTTCGGTTTCTTTGTTTAATGGCATATCAACCTTTGTAGGTCATTTAATGCCAAAGCCATTCTCCTTGAAGAACAGTAGTGGTACTATTTAACCCATAGCTGGGAGGATAAAGGGGTTCATACCTTTCCCAAGGGTATTTGCCCGAAAGCGAACGTAATAGCGCGACTGGAGTACGAACTTGTTTACTGCGATTCTGCAGTCCATCGCTTTAACCATTACACCATGAGGACACCCACTGAGTCATATTGTGATCGATGTAACGTTTGTCTCTGTGACACGTTACTCTAGACACTTTGAAAATTCGCATCTCTGTTCATCTCGTCCAATGTCAATGAAAGAGGAGACATTAAAGAGACAAAAATTGCAAAATCCCACCCTCCTTTATGATATTAACGATTCGGGAAAGAATCTGCAGGAAAAAAAAGGAAAAATCACGAATTTACAGTGAGGAATTAAACAATGCTACTTAAAATGCGAAGAATTATGGAAGAATTACGAATATATCAACAAGGAACTGAGAGACAAAACATATAAACTGTGAGAGGAATTGCGACGGATAACTAAATAAATGGCGGAAATGGTGGAAATTCCAAAATGCAAAAGAAAGAATGTTGAAAAAATTAGAAATTTGGCGCCTCGATTTCCACATAATGATCTCCCGAATTCTATCAAAAAAAAAAAAAAATAAGGGAACCGGTGAGGAAATTGCAACTGCGGCTGATATTTTCTCACTAGTGGCACCAATTCCTTCAAGGGCTTCAAAACGAAATGATTAGTTCTGGGTCTTTGAATTATTCAAAAAAATTTATTCAATTTGAAAACGAAGGGAATCTGCCAGGATCGAACACGGATCGTTATATTACACCAATCCCTGTCAGCCACAAAGACGATCACCTTTTCCTTGCTGAATATTCGAACCATTCGATTACTGAATTGAAAGAATTGGGTGAATTTGTGAATTGATTTTAACACACGAAAAAGAGAAATTCTACCCACAGGAAATTTTTTTTCAGTTCCTCAGAAATTTGGGGGGTATATTGTTTGTTGTGGGGAGAAAAGTTATTTTCTTTACAGAAGAGAAAAATTTCTCCTATTTTTAAAAATCAAAATAATAATTAACAAAATTTTATTTCTTTGTTTGTCAAATAAAAGAAACATTTTTTATTTGTAACAATCAGAAATTTCAAATTGATTTTTACACAGAAAAAGGCGAATACATAAAAATATTGACACTGGGGAATTGGGCTAGTTCGTTCCGAATTTATGTTGATCCCTTGACTGGAAATTTTTGGCGCATAATACCAAATACAAATAAAATATTGTTTTCATGAAAATGGACAAAAAATTCAAACATTCGAAACCAAAGAAACAATTTTGAATTTTTTTTCTAAATGAATTTATTCAATTTTGAAGGAATTTTGCATCTTTTTTTTTTTTTTTCGAGAAAAAAAATTTGCGAAAATTTTAGAAAAAATCTGGCCAAGAATTTTTGTTTCCAGGGAAACAAGTTTTTGTCTGTCTTGAAATTCGTAAAAAGATACTTAATTAAATTTTTTCTAATTTATCGACTGACAAAAACATGTACAGGTTAACGTTTTTGTAATTTTGAAAATGAATGAATAGAATTTAAAAAATTTTATCGATTATTTTTGTATTTTGTTTGAATTTTTCGTGTGAATTTTTGTTTGAATTTGGAATTATTTTATTTTAATGAAAGCTTTTGCAATTATTCAAAATAGGAAGCGAGGCAAATGCTACCCTTTACAGCATAGAGCAGTTTGGAAGCAATTAAACTAGGCAAGACAGTCTGAAAACGGTTTTTATAAGATCTTGGCCAAAATCTTTAAGTCAATAATCAACATAGGGGGAAAATGAATTATCCCAACTCCACCATGTTTGTTCTTGCGCAGCAACTCCTGGTGAAACGTTGATGTAAATATTCATTAACTTACTTGGTTGTCGCTTACAAAAGGACCCGCTTAAGACTCCACAGTATTATCACAGTATTGTGTAAAGGGTGTTCGGTCTCGTCAACTGTATCTAAAAGGATGAGCTGAAAAATTCAAAGAAATCATCACACGCTTTTCAAAATCAAAACTAAAACGCAATTGTATTAATTTTCAATTTTTCTAATTGAATTGTTCACATATATAGGATGGTATGATCCATTATTATTCATAATTTATTTTTTAGAGTTGTCCTTCTCCTAGACTAGTTGCCTCACCAAGGCTGAAGAACCTAATCTGCCCTACTATTTACCCATAGCTGGAGGGAGTATATTTGGATTCATACCTTTCCCAAGGGTATTAGTGCTATGTGAAATGCAATCAGTCAGGTCCAGGATTTGAACTCGTATCGCTGTGTTCATATCCTGCGAGGATAACCATTACACCACGGGCACCTCCTTTTAACCGGGCCATTGGCCAAATGAGTAGAGTGTTTGCCAATAGTTCGGGAGACCGGGGTTCAATCCCAGCTCGAGTCATACCAAAGACTCAAAAAATGGTACTTGATGCCTCCTTGCTTAACACTCAGCATTATAAGGTAAGGATCAAGGGTAAAGTGGAGCAATCCAGGGAAAGGAATAGCGCCCTCCCAACACCTCGGAGTAGTAGCTATTGAAAAGGGAGCCTTCAGGTTACCCTCGATTAAGGTCGCCAACTTTACTTATTATTCATAATTAGTTTACAATCACATATATATTGGGTGGTATGATCTTCATTATACATAATTAGGTGACAATCACATATATAGGATGGTGTGATCTTATAAATCTAAGTTTTAACATTTAAGTGCTCGCTCTAGACAGTGTCTGCAAACAAACCAAGTTATTTACATCAGTCGGCATACCAAACTGTGTACGGTATTCCCTCTGGAAGATAATATCTCTCATTTCACCTGGGTCGACCTTACTTATTTCAAGACAACATCTGGTGAGAAAGGATTTGAATGTTAAGCACGTCCAATATCTGGCGGCGAAAGACTCGAAAGTTAACGAGGCCAACATCTGGCGACAAAGATTCGAATGTTAAGCGCGGCTAACATCTGGTGACGAAGGACTCGAATGTTAACCCCGGTCAATATCTGGCAACGGAGGACACGAAGGATGAGTACGGCCAACATCTAACGACGAAGAACACGATTGTTAAGCCCAGTCAACATCTGGTGACGAAGGACTCGAATGTTAACCCCGGTCAATATCTGGCAACGGAGGACACGAAGGATGAGTACGGCCAACATCTGACGACGAAGAACACGATTGTTAAGCCCAGTCAACATCTGGTGACGAAGGACTCGAATGTTAACCCCGGTCAATATCTGGCAACGGAGGACACGAAGGATGAGTACGGCCAACATCTGACGACGAAGAACACGATTGTTAAGCCCAGTCAACATCTGGTGACGAAGGACTCGAATGTTAACCCCGGTCAATATCTGGCAACGGAGGACACGAAGGATGAGTACGGCCAACATCTGACGACGAAGAACACGATTGTTAAGCCCAGTCAACATCTGGTGACGAAGGACTCGAATGTTAACCCCGGTCAATATCTGGCAACGGAGGACACGAAGGATGAGTACGGCCAACATCTGACGATGAAGAACACGATTGTTAAGCCCAGTCAACATCTGGTGACGAAGGACTCGAATGTTAACCCCGGTCAATATCTGGCAACGGAGGACACGAAGGATGAGTACGGCCAACATCTGACGACGAAGAACACGATTGTTAAGCCCAGTCAACATCTGGTGACGAAGGACTCGAATGTTAACCCCGGTCAATATCTGGCAACGGAGGACACGAAGGATGAGTACGGCCAACATCTGACGACGAAGAACACGATTGTTAAGCCCAGTCAACATCTGGTGACGAAGGACTCGAATGTTAACCCCGGTCAATATCTGGCAACGGAGGACACGAAGGATGAGTACGGCCAACATCTGACGACGAAGAACACGATTGTTAAGCCCAGTCAACATCTGGTGACGAAGGACTCGAATGTTAACCCCGGTCAATATCTGGCAACGGAGGACACGAAGGATGAGTACGGCCAACATCTGACGACGAAGAACACGATTGTTAAGCCCAGTCAACATCTGGTGACGAAGGACTCGAATGTTAACCCCGGTCAATATCTGGCAACGGAGGACACGAAGGATGAGTACGGCCAACATCTGACGACGAAGAACACGATTGTTAAGCCCAGTCAACATCTGGTAACGAAGGACTAGAATGTTAAGGCGATCAACATCTGGCGACGAAGGACTCGAATGTTAGAAAAATTTTAGCAAAATACCAACATTTGGAGTACTCAAACACTCATAATTCCACGTCTACATAAAAGTTTGACCTTTTTAAAAATAAGAATTTTAATTCTTCTGTAATTCTTCTTTGAAAAATGTAGAAAATTATTGGGTCAGTTGAATTTCGTCTCCATAAATAAACACGGAGGATGTTAAAGAAGCAATAATCGAATTTTATAAAAATCCAAAACAAACGTTTAGGAAAGCATCCACGATTGGAGCAAGAACGCTATGAAAAACAGAATGAACTGTTGGAAAAAAATATTTGAACCATAAGCATTGAAAAAAGAACAAGGCAAATGCAAATTCTTGTTCGCAGAACTCTGTAAGAAATTCAATCAGCGAATTTTTGTCCAGACCTGAGGATGAGGTAACCTTTGCGGCGTATTTTCGTCGTTATGATGAGGATTTTCAAAAACATTGCGCTACATAGTCCGACGAAAAGAAAATACGTCTATTGCTCGGGAAATTCGGTCAAAACGAGATTGTTTGAGGAGATTGTCTTAATTTTGAAAAAGATATTTGGGGAGAAAAGTTCTCAATTCAACACAAGATGGCACTGCTTAAAACTGACCCCCCAAAACTGGGTAGAATTACTCTACTTTTGCTGGAATTTTCAACAGTATGTGAAAGGTTCAAATTAAAAGAACTTACGCCCGATATGTTTAAAGGCTTGATTTTTGTACAAGGACTGACGGCACCGGAAGATGTCGAAATTAGAACCAGAATTTTGTCTACATTAGAACAAAATCCTAAAATCAGTCTGCAAATGGTCGCAGAAGAATGTAAACGAATAGAAAATCCTTCGACACAACACTGCGAGAATTGAAGAACGAGACATATCAAAAATAAATACAGATAAACAAAAACAACATAAAAAAATTAAAAATTACAACAGAAAGAAAAAAATTTGTCCGTAAAATAAATCCTTGTAATGGCAGTGAACAGGTTCACTATTATTAGGAATGTCCATTTAGAAGGAAAGAATGCTTTGATTGTGGCCAAAAAGGTCACAAGCTTACGCATTATAGAAAGCCAAAACATAAGAAGTTAAGAATGAAAAATACAGTTAACTCAACTAAAACGGAAAACACAGAAATAAAAATGAAAAGAAAGTTTGTAAAAGTAGAGATGAACAATAAAGAGGTTAAGTTCCAATTGGACATCAGTTCAAATGTGACATTGATGAATTAACAAATTTGGAAGAAAATTAGCAGACCAACACTATTAAAGAGGGGGAAAAATTACACATGGCATTAAAGGAAATACATTCAAATTTGTAGATGAATATTATACAAATGTAACATTTATGGGGAAAAACTTTCAAATTAGAAGGTTTCGTCATGAATCGAACCCAGAACCTGTTCGGGATGAGATTGGATTGACCTATTTGACCTTTTGAACCAATAAATTCGTTCAGCTATTGCGTTTAAAAGTATGTTGAAATAGTCTGGTCGGTCAAAGTGTGTGGAAAATGTGTTATGTTCTTACGTACGAAGAAAATAAGTAAAGTGTTAAGAGACTGACATCTAGGAGTACAACCAAACGATTTGGTTTGGTTTGGTTTCTTTGTTTAATGGCATATCAACCTTTGTAGGTGATTTGATGCCCAAGCCATTCTCCTAGAAGAACAGTAGTGGTACTATTTAACCCATAAATGGGAGGATACGAGGGTACATACTTTTCCCAAAGGTATTTGTCCAAAAGTGAACGTGATAGCGCGACTGGCGATTAGGTTTATTTTATTTCTTTGTAAATACAAAGAAGGCACAAGGCCTTAAAGTTTTTGGGGAGGGGAAGGGAGCGGTCTTGCTTTTCTATATATTCTAAAGGGACCTAGCTAGCCACATTCGCCGACCCATTCAACAGTACAATATATAACCATTCATCCTTCATCATGCGCGCAGCAGTTACCAAAATACCACATTTGCTCTATGAAGAAAACCTACTTAAAACCCAAAAGTGGTATATGATTTTTATTTACAAAATATGGTTTATGTACAATGAAATGATGGGAATGGGAGAAAAAACCCCGAAAAAGTATATATACAAGAAAAACAAAGAAAAAATTCCCCGTTTGGTTTCCCTCCCATCTCCCCGTCTATAAAATTGGAGGCCGACTGTTTTCCGGGTCGAAAGAAACAGGAAACAAGCCGGACCTACCCTAGGTGGGGCGGGAATCCTAATCTACAGAGATAAAAGAAATAAAGGGTCGGGCACGGTTTGGGTCGATAGAAGTTGGTAATATGATTTTTTACATATGAATGTTCAAGATCTTCAATAAAAGCGGGCTGGGATTCAGGTTGAGGTACAAAAATAATAGGGAGGGGGAAGATCTTGAGAAACTAACGACTAGATGATGGGGACAATGACTCACAACATACTGCTAACTAGGTTACAAGGGAAAAAAACAATTCTACTTACCAGGGATGGGGTCCCTAAGGACCTGTACCGTAGACGCCATGGGCCGACAGAGGAGGGGAGGATGACTCCAACATTGCCCCCTTTCGTACGACCAGGCTCGCTGCAGTCACCCACCTTTTGCTGAATGTTATGCGATCCAAGCGTTTTCTATCGCATCTGATTTTGACCCTCAGCTGATGCCGAAAATACAAAACCAGATCACGGTGAGAAAAGTTTGCATCGTCATACAATCCCTTGTTTTGCGTCGTCCAAATCACCATTCGGGCTACAGCTAGGATTGCGAGAAACACCACACGCTTCTCACCATGAAACGGAGGAAGAACGTTGTCTACGACGTAACCAACGTCGAGCAGCACAAGCTTTTTGGGTTCGATGCGAGCCGTCCACTCCTCGACGTGATCCCAAAACGAGCGGACTCGCTCGCAGTAGTAGAAGGCGTGCTCAGCCGTTTCTTCTTGGCCACTGCTGCAGCGAGGGCAATCAGGCATGTCTGCCAGGCCCGCTTTGTAGTTCAAGTCGCGAAGGGGCAATGCATTCCGTGCAAGTCGCCAGTTGAGCGAGAACTCGGAGTTGTTCAAGAAGCTCGATCCTGGCGCCCAATTCCAGTGAGAGCGGATCTCTTCCGCCGTTCAGCCGTGCCGCTCGCTGAGAGGATCAGAAGCGGAACCCACCACTAGCTCCCGATACAGTTCCTTCCGAGGCCATGAAAGGTCACTGGACCCAAGAAGGTTACGAAGGGCCTTTCGGCACTCTCGGACAAACAGTGCTTCGCCCAAAGGCCTACGTCGACCTTCAGCCTTTGGGTCTGAGTTGAGGCGAGTAAAAGTCCGACTCGCCTTTCGTCTCCACACTGATTCCCCCGTCAAGACACGGCCCAGATATGCAAGTCTTTCAGCAAGCCAGTGGCTCTCCAGATCAGGCATACCCAGACCCCCGTTGCGAGTACGTTGGATACAGACCTGCCTACGGACCATCGGCCTTGCACCTCCCCAGAGCAATCTGGAGAGGGATCGTTGCAGTGCCAACCGATGTGCCTTAGGCAGAGGAAGTACAGCCAATCGGTAAAGGATCAAGGGGAAGACGTACGCGGCGCACGCCTCCGCCCTGCCCTTTAAGGACAACCCCCTAGAAAGCCAGATTCCCACCTGAGCATTCACCTTAGCATGTACTTCCGACCAATTCCGCTCCAGTTGGAGGTCGGGCCCAAACCACACCCCGAGGATGCAGATGGGTCCGCCACTCCAGCGGAAGGGCCCTGGAAGAGTATTGCTACTCCTCCAAGCACCGAGCCACAAACCTTCGCTTTTGTCAAAATTGACCTTGGCCCCTGCAATCCACTCATACTCGACAACAGCCTCTTTCACAGCCTCTATATCCTGGCGGTGGGATACAAAGACTGTGACGTCATCAGCGAACGCGGAAACCCTGGCCGCAAGGCGGCCAACGAATGGGATACCGCGCAGTACCGGACTTGTCCCCTCATCCCTAAGCCTGCGCAGGAGGGGCTCCAACGCGAGAACATAGAGAAGAGGAGACAGAGGGCAGCCTTGCCGGACCGAACGCTCGATCGCGATCACCCCCGAACGCCTTCCGTTCACCTGCACCACTGCCTGAGGGTTGTGGTACATCATGCTAATCCATCTGCGGAACTCTGGTTGGAATCCGGCAGTCTCCAAAACAGACGCCAAGAACCGATGGTCTACCCTATGGAAGGCCTTGGACTGATCTAAACTGATCAGCGCAGCTTCGGTGTCGTCTTTTATCCCCTCTAGGACCTCGCGAATCAAGTGCAGGTTGTCCTGGATCGATCTTCCCTTCACAGCAAATGTCTGTTCGGGGCCGATCAGATCACTAATGACAAGCTGTAAACGATTCGCTAAGACCCGGGCTAAAATCTTTAACTCTGTGTTAAGCAGAGTTATGGGCCTGTAATCGTCTAAACCCTCCCAAACATGCCTGCCACCTTTCTTCAGCAATGTGATCACGCCCTTGGTAACGCTACCAGGGATGGCTCCCTGGGCGAACCAATGGTTGAACATATCCGTCAGAATAGGTACAAACATGTGCGACATCCTCAAGTACACTTCGTAGGGCAAACCATCTAGTCCCGGCGACTTGTTGAGGCCGACCTGCTTCAACGCGTCACGGACTTCGCATTCAGTAACCATACCCTCGCAACTAGCCGCTTCAGCCACCCCAAGGTGGGGGAAGTCGGCGAGATAGCTACGATACTCCCGGGGCGGGAGATCAGTGCAGCGGGCAAAGCGATCCAGAAAGTGCGCCCGAAAGGCGTCACGTATCTCACGACCCGATCGCAGCAGACGCCCGTCCGGGGTCTTGACAGATGCGATGTACCGATTGGGGAACCTTCGCACTTCTTCTTCACGCGCAGTCGCGTTCGATTTCACAGCTTCGTTGAGAACTCTTTTTAGCCTAGATCTAACTACTGATCCCTTGTAGCGCTCGCTACTCTCACGCTCAAGGTCCCTCCTAGCTAGCTCTACACCTAGGGAGTCCCCCCCAGCCACCGTCCGGGAAAGTCTATCATCTATAGATTTCGCCTCCGCGGTCCTATCTAAGTTGAGCTGTCGACCGTACTTGGTGGCAATATCTCTAATCCTATGCTTAAGAGAAACCCACCACCTATTCCCGGTAACCGCCCCCACTAACGCCCGCTGAATTAGGGATTCTAGCCGATCCCGGAAGTCCCGTATCTCCAGTAAGGAGGTATTGAACTTCCAGTAGCCGGCTAGACTAGGCCTATTTGCTAACCGCAGACTGACTCTAATAAGTTTATGGTCAGTCCACGCTATCAAGTGGAACGTGGGACAACTAACAAAATCAATGTCAGCTCTTCTCACTAACACTCTGTCCAAGTAGGAACCTACTTTGGCAGAGGGCGATCTATCTAGCCACGTCCACATCTCCCGCCCTGGGTGATCCAGACGAAACCTGTCGACCAAACCATGACGAGTCATGAAGGCGACAAGGTTGCTTTCACACCTTCCCAATCTGTTAGCTCCCCGCCCGACCTTATCTATCTTGGGATCAATGATCGCATTCCAATCACCCATTAAGACTAGCCGCTTCGTATCGTCCAGGAACGGCGCCAACCGACGAAAAAAGGAAACCCTCTCCGCAGCGATATTGGACGCATAAACCGCAACCAGACGAAACTTGAAACTTTTCAAGGCAACATCGGCCACAATCAACCGGCCCCCGTCACCTGCAAAAACAACGTCAACATCAGCATCAAGGCTGCGTCCAACTAACTAAGAGACTCCAGCGCTGGTGCGGCTGCCGTATGCTGTGAAAACGTTAAAATCGCTTTCCAGCACCCGACAGTCGGCACCGCAAGTGAAGTGAGTCTCCTGCACTGCAGCAACATTCAATCCGAGGTTCTTGAGTTCAGCAAGCAAGCGCGTACACTTGCTTGAATCCCTCAGTCCCTCACATTCAAACTGGCAACGTTTAAAGCCATCAATCCAATTTACCTTACTCAGCGTCGACTACGGGCCGGAAATCCTTCGGGGTGAGGATGCCGACGGCCTGACGCAGGGAACCGGTACAGAGATCAGTAGACTCTCTGCCGTCCCGGGAAATTCCGCCGACATCGAAGGGAAACCGCAGCTTTAGGGACCTATAAAAACAGGGATGAACATAAATCGGGACCCTTCCCGTACATTTATTAAGTAGATCTCTGTGGGAAGGGTGCCCCATTTCCGCCAACACTATGTCCGTCCGACTGGCCTCCTCAATAAATTGCCAGAGCTCTTTAGTTCGGACGCCAGGCGAACGGACAAAGGTGGTCACCATGGCTGCACCCTTGAATAAGTATGGATTTGTAATGTCTTTTTCATTGATGGTTTTCATTGATGATAAAGGTTTTAGTGCTTTTTTAAGGTGGTGATCCAGATTTGGTGCTTCTACTAAGTCGGAACAAAAATAAAATCCATTAACGGCTTGTCTCAATTGGTTTGATGCAGATTTCGTTCTTTTCTTTTGAGATGTTGATGGTGACGGTGATGGTGATCTGGTTTCAGAATGGGACCGGGTGAATTGTTTGGGGGTTGAAATAGGCGATAGAGAAGGTAATGTTGGGTGGAGGGGGGTTTTGGGATGTTTAATCGGTGTACGTTTAGGTTTTTGAGGGGGAGGAATTATTTGGGCTGGTCGTTGAGTTGGAGGATGTGTGTTTTTTTCCGGTTGTTGTGAGTTTTGTTCCGGTCGCTTTGGCTGGCGATTAGGTTTATTCACCACAGTCAGTGACATGTGTTAAATAACTAGGAACAGTACTGTTTGAACTTTGGGGGGACCAATGTTTGGCCATAATATGTCATGGTTAACCAAAGTCTCTTTCTCACGTGTTTGTTCTTCACATTCGCACAAATCTCGTAATGCACTCTCCTCGGGAGGTAACTCCTTTCTTTCTCTCGGTTGGGGAATAATTTTGATATTTTTCGTTTGGTCTGTTCCTTAAAATGTTTAGTCAAAATCAGTTAGACAAACGGAACTTTGCTTTAAAAATGTGATGGTTCATAAGTAATGTTGTTTTCTTTTGCTGGTCACGTTAGCTGAAATAGAATGAAGGAAGGGAGAAGAGACAAAGAGACGAGTAAAGCTATAAAGATTCAACTTTATTACTATGAAAGCTAGCAACTAAGTATTGAAAGGGAAACATCTCTACGAGTAGTACAATAACTGCCTTACTATCCAAGGTCTTTCTTTCTCTTCAAGTTTTTTTTTTATGCCAGGCAGCCATTTTCTTTTTACGAGCATGCTCAGATTGTTCTTCCTGTTAGAGGTCTCCAGGGAGATTGCTATTTCTTTGATATTTATTTTATTTGTGTTTTTTATCTGTTTTTACTGTTATTTACTAATCAATCCCCACAGAGGCATATTAGAACAGCTCCACACAAATAACCAAAACATATTCGAGTAACTTCCTTTTCTTTTACCTACAATCACTTGTACACACAAAGAACCGTTTCTAAAAGTTTGGTTACGACACCAAAAATAATTGCAGACGAAGAAATGTCTCCACCATTACAAATATCATCATCACGTCGTACCATCAGCACGTATATCCCTGACCCTCTCTTGCCCCCCTTCTCTATCATCTATTGCTTCTGGCAGGTCTTTAGAGCCACATTTCATATCGGCACAGAGTTGCTGTATGTAGGTTTTAGTTGGTTGTCCTGCATTTGCTCGTCCATTTGAAGGGGTCCACGGGAGTACATCCCTTACGAGTTCGTTTTTACTTCTCTTGCAGTGTCCTGCATGTCTGGTTCGTCTAACCTCTGATAGTTTTCATGATGAGTGGTCGGTGGTTGTACAGCTGCTGCTTTGTGAGGTGCTGCCTCCCTGACTTGTTCAATATTGCTCGCGGTATTCTTGTGTAGTTGCTGTCAAGCCTTTTCTCCATACGTTTAGTCAGCGTCCATGTAGTGTATCCATATAGCAGTATGGAGACGACCGCCGATTGGAAGAAACTGCGTTTTATTTTATCGATCAGGTGTGATTTCCATATGACCGATAGCCGAACGATAGCTGTCCATGCCTTTACTATTCGCGTGTTGATGTTTAACTCAGTTGATGAGACACTGCTTCCTATGTAGGTAAACTTGTCATAACAAATATAATTCATAATAAAATTCAGTTATTATTTGTTCAAAGAATTTCTATGTTCCTGTCATTTCTTGTTTGTTGAAATTTTTTTGTCCACTTCATTCCCGAAGCCAAGTTTTCTACTTTCCAGTCAGTCGGCAACAAAGGCGTCCAATCTTATCTCAATTGTGAAGAGACGTAATTATTTTTCTTTTTTGGATACAGGGTTGAGTTTCAAGAAAATTAATCTTTTAAAATTGAATATGATAAGTTAAATGTTGGAGAAAATCCGATTTCTTTTGTAAATCACATTTAAATGCAATTGGATTTTTTTGATTTTTTTAGAGAAAACTAAATTCGTCTTTTTTATATCGTATAAATTATTATTGATTTTTTTTAGTGAAACTGATAACAATCTATTTATTATGATGATAATCATTATTATTCTTGTTGTTATTGTTTTAGACCTTGCGAGTTTTTCACTTCAGTCTTAGGTGGTGGGCTTTCACGGCAAGTCTCTTCAGGTCTCATGGACTCTTTTCAGCATGTCGTTCTCAATAATGCTTTAGTTAGGTGGTCCCGACCCTTCATCTAATTTTCGACTCTTCAAGCCCCCTGATCAAGCCATAGGAGATCATTCTGAGCGCACCAATTACAATTAGTAACGCCGTAACGCGCATGTTCCAATTTGATATTATAGATTTATTATAAATTCCATCAACATTTTACCATATGCGGAGCCTATGTGTAGAGACGCTTTTTTTTTCATTTTGAAAAAAATCTCGGTTCCGGCAACATCCGGTGAGTGCTCTCCAGTTTTGTTAATTGGAATTGCCATTATTTTGTTTGTACGATAAATCAGAAGAGACCTCTATCAGTTATATAACAACCAATACAATTCATACTTTTTCCTTCATTAATTCCTAAATATTTATTGGTTTTATTGTGTTGTAACTGTAATTACCGTGTTTATATCTAGAGTGATATTCTTAAACTCTGCTTACGACCCTTTCTTAAATGTGACTTTCGCATATTTGTCGAGACCAAATTGTATCCTTATGTCGTCACTTTTTACAGTGCTAAGAAAACCTTCTAAATCGTCATCATTTTTTGCATTTAACTTTAAATAGTCAATATTGTAGCAATTAGACAGACAAAATAAGCATAAAATGTAGTGGCAAGGAAAACAGGACACAACACTTCAACAAAACGATGTATTCCCAACAATATTAATTACAAACGTAATGCTAAGTGTAAAAATTAATGAAGAGCAAGAGTTGTTAAGGAATTGTTAAGTGAACTTAATAGGTTACAAACTAATATGCCAACGAACTTGTCACTTGGGTTGTTAAATGTCTTTTACTTCTATGTGGTCGACTTTACGTTGTCGGCGGCCCTTATAAGTCACTGGTGTGTTAACATCTTACTTGGACGATCTTCAGTATTTTAAGAAAACGATATTTCTCTTGTGTTTGTATTTGTACCCTAAAATAGAACCTAATGTCTTATGTGCTCTGATTGGTTACCAACAAGGGCTCTTTACGTGATCAGTGCTTAAAACTACGTCCTCATTTGAATTTCGTCCCGCGTTTTTTTTTTTTTTTTTGAGTCAATTCCAAGACACGTATTTTCTATAAATACTTCGTCTTCAAAGACTCTTTCTCTTTTTCACATTTTCACTTGCAGGGTTAACACACCCTCTCCAGTTTGACTTCCAGAGGGAATACTATCACTCTCTCATATTCACCAACAGACATCAAACGCCACAAAATGGATAAGCCATGCAAACATTCCTTTCCTCAGTGAACCTTGTCTATGAGACTTTTTCCAGCCTCAAAAATTGTAATTTCGTCGAACCACAGAAAGAAACGAACATTTAGATATACGAAGTTAACATACATAGGACACTTTTATTATTTAACCCTTTTTGTAGTTTTAGTTGTGTTAGTCACACACACACACACACACACTCGGCATATTTTCACGAACACTAATAGAACCATAGTAATGTTTTAAATGTATCATTGCATGTTTTGTTATGAATATAAATTTGTTTTGTTTATGTCGCTTGTTTGGAATGTTCCTTTTATACGCACCGTTTCGTATTGTTTACACATCTTTCATATCATTACATCTTTACAACATTTATCTCCATGTGTCCTTTTTCAAGTATAAACAAAAATAATATACCACTAAACGTATACCAAACTACAACATAAATTTGGGGGTACCAAGCATATCTACCAAATAACATGTCCCCCTACAAATGGAACAACGTCACCGAGAACGACCTGATCAAATTACAGATAATAAAAGAAATACACGATAGAAAAACGCGAGAAATTCTCCAGGGGGAACCTGATTTAACCATGACACAGTGTATTGACCGAAACGGAGCTACAGAACAAAGTAAAATTGAGTCACAAAAAATTGAAAAATACGACAAATCAAATGTTGACAATGACACATATGAGAAAGATATTACATTGACTGGAAAAGATAAAAAGAAATATGATTGCATCTATTGTCAGAGAAACCACGTGAAAGGAATAAGAAACTATCCGGCTTATGGTCAAGAATGTTTTAAATGCAAAAGAAAGAACCATTTCGCCACATCAAAAAATTTTAAGGGCAAACGCAACAAGATATCAATGAATGTTTTCCATTGGAAGGGAGATAATTCATAAGGTTCACAGGAATTAATTATTAAATAGCAAGTAAATTAAATTCATATTAGATCCCGGAGCAACTGCAAATGTAATTCCTGCAACATTCGTTAAAGTCTACAAAATGGAGCATTTATTAAAGAAATTTAGTAGAAAGAATTTCGTATTTTTGTTTGACGCGCTAATTAATTTGACCGTTAGGGTCGACGCATATTTTCATCCAATCAGGATGGCTTATCCTATTCAACCCGGACCATCTTTCCGGGCTGCACAAATTGGAGAAAGCCGCCAAACGCTTTCTTTTCCTCAGAACTTCAGGACAGACGTAATGACTGTCTTCTCTCTTCAATAGCAAAAGCAGCCCCACCATGAGGAAAGCCATCTAATTCATGGACCCCTTGCGTCTATTCTCTTAGAGAAAGGGTTCCCAGTTGAATATGAATTAGATGAATTCAATACGCCACACACAGGAACAACTTTTAGTCGCCTCCAGTTTTGGCTATGTCGACTGCGATGCAAAATTCCGCTCCAACATCTAGCTGCTTCATCTCTGGGCAACATTTTCCGGAGACATTGACGCTTCTCCCCGAAACAACCAGAACCACAAAGTCATGGGTGACTACAACGTTCCGGTCCTCAACCAGCAAACACGACTTTTGCTACATTTATGGCGACATATCTCACTCACATATTAAACCATGCCCATCTTCGCTCAGGCATTTAGCTGCTAAAATGCTTTCTCAACTCTATAACAACTTCATTTCGTTTCCTTACTTCTTTCCTTCCTACGAGGCTTGCAGCATAAACGTAAACCCTTTATTTCATGCTGCCATTAAAAACCATCATAAAAACCTTACGACATCTTTGTACTTCTCTCTCCCATTTATTTACCTTTAAAACTTAGCGATGAAGTCAACAAGAAAATGAGGAAAAACAACAACGGTTCTTCCTTGAATTACAAAAACAACAAGAAGCACTTTTTAAAAGTCTAAGTAATAACCAGCTTACAGATGGTACTACTATTTTCTCTCCAAATGCTGTGTGGAATGCGGTCGAAACATTTACCTACGCACCAGATGAAGATAAGACCTTTGAGGCATAGTCCAGAAGATATGAAGATATCTCTATTACCGACGGTGCCGATTGGATTGATGCAAAATCTCCGGCTACTCCTACAAAAGCTAGGAACTGTGGAACACAACAAGTTCGTAGATTATATCTTACCAAGAAAAACTTGCGAACTTGGCTTTTTAGAAACAGTTAAATTACTGTCAGAATTATTCACCTCCAAAACGTCTCTATTCCACAAAAGATGGAAATGTCTCAACTTGACAAAAAGGGACAGTGATGATTATTTAGGGTTTGCCTCGGTCGTCAATAAAAATTGCGAAGAATTTAAACTAGGCGAATTGTCAGCGGATAACTTCAAATGTCTGATATTCGCACAAGGCCTAGTGTCGGCAAAGAACGTAGAAATTAGACGCATGGTTTTGTCGAAATTAGAGAACGAACCCGATCTCACACTTCAAAAACTGGCTGAAGACTGTCAGAAGATAGTGTTGTATTCTCATATACATGTTCATGCAGAAATATACATATATATGCTGGATACATACTGATGCAATAATAAGGACGCAGGAAGAAACGACGCATGAAGGAAGACGCAGGAAGGAAGTAGCAGGAAGAATTCTTTAACAATATTTTACCTCTCACTTTATTTGTAAGGGTTCGAAAGGGTTGTTCAAGGGTTGCATGTGAGAGGGAGATGGAGACCGAACATAAACTGTAATTTCTTGACCCCACTGTTATGACCATCGCGTTGTCTCTTTCTGTTCTCCTAATGCTGGGGTCGACTCCATCGGGGTTTCTGAGTGCCCCCTCGGTCGGGTGTGGCTTTCCCTACCACATCTGGTCTCTAGCTGTCTGGAATTCTACTGGCAACTGCTGCTTGGACTCGAACTCAACTGAGTTAAATAATAATTCAACGCCCACACGATCGCCCACTGGATCTTTGAAATCGAATGTTTAATCGTCATCAAGCGGAAATAACTGTCATGCAGTTCACAGGTCACTCTCTTCCGGTGCATCACTGTAGTGGCACCGTGGGACCTTCACCTTGTCCCATATTATAAGCCTTAATCCGCCCACGCGATCTCTTTCGATTACTGGCCATTGGAATGTGTCACTTCCTTCCGGTGCATAACTATGGAATAGCATGTTTTTGGGCCGGGTCGAAGGTCAAAACATAACAATAGTGAGCGTCAGAAAAGACTCAAATAATATCGAGGAGTCTGGTGTTGCTTACGTAAGGAAAGTCAAACATAGATCTCAATCATACTCTCCGGTAAAAGAAAAAAACACGATTACTCAAAAACATATGATTACCCAAAACTTCAATACAGGCAGACTAGTCACACACAAAAAAAAAACAAAGAAAAAAAAAACACCCAGTGCTTACTACCGCTGTGGAAAATTACATTGGGCCAAGGACTGTCCCTTTCGTACAAAAAAGAAATGCCAAAACTGTGATAAATTCGGACATAAGGGCTCACAGTGTAGAAACAAAAATTAATTAAAAACAGAGTCAGACATACAAAAAGCGAGGACGAGGCAGACAAAGTCGATCGTAAATACATAACAGTCAAACTACTAAATAGGTCGGTAAGATTTCAGCTCGACTCTGGCTCTGATCTATCAATAATGAACTTACAAACTTGGAGAGAATCAAATAAGCCAATAATGAAGATGACAAACAAGACGGCGCGAACGATAACAGGAAACAAAATAAAATTTGTACTTGTCTTTAATTGAAATCATTTTGTGATGAGGCTTCTTAATCTGAGAATTAATTTTTATTTATTGCGGACTTTTTGTCCTCATCTTGGTAGTTTTTGTGTTGTTTCTTCTTTCACTACGTTTCGGCCAAATTTCACCGCTGGCCTTCTTCAGGTGATTTACCGCGACCTCGGATAGGAATGCTGAGTCTTGTAACCGTATCCCCAGTAATTACTGCCTTCCATAGTTGTTGACTATCGCACCACGTTTTTGACCACGTAAACCTCTGGCCGGTTTGGGTAGGATTTGAAACCGCTATCGTCTGACAATGCTCACCTGGAACCGTAGAGACTCAACGCCTCTATCCACTGCGGTCTTATAAATCCTTATCTAGTCTTCCAGAAGGTGTCCTCGTGGTGTAATGGTTAAAGCGATGAACTGCGGAATCGTAGTACGCGAGTTCGTACTCCAGTCGCGCTATTACGTTCACTTTCGGGCAAATACCCTTGGGAAAGGTATGAACCCCCTTATTCTCCCTCCAGCTATGGGTAAATAGTAGGACGGACTAGGTTCTTCAGCCTTGGCGAGGCAACTAGTCTAGGAGAAGGAAAACTCTGAATTCAAACCTGTTAAACTCCGCTTAAAAATTGACCTTGTGTCATATCTTGCCCGAGCGGAGGGGTAGGGAGGTGCCCGTGGTGTAGTCGTTATCGTCGTAGGAATTGGACACGGCGACACGAGTTCAAATCCTGGATGAGACTGATTGCATTTCACATAGCACTAATACCCTTGGGAAAGGTATGAATCCAATTATTCTCCCTCCAACTATGGGTAAATAGTAGGACAGACTAGGTTCTTCAGCCTTGGTTAGGCAACTAGTCTAGGAGAAGGAAAACTCTGAATTCAAACCTGTTAAACTCCGCTTAAAAACTGACCTGGTGTCATATCCTGCCCGAGCGGAGGGGTTGGTAAATAGTATCTGGTCTTCTAGAGTCGGGTCCGTACCGAACTTTTGTACTTGTCTTTAATTGGAATCATTTTGAGATGAGGCTTCTTAATCTGAGAATTAATTTTTATTTATTGCGGACTTATTGTCAGACGATGGCTTCTCGTTCAAGAGGAGAGTAGATTTGTTCGTCTGAAGAAGTGGTACGTAATGCATATGTAACCAGTTACCAACCGTTTTGCTGAAGGATGACTCCCAACCCAAGATTGCTATGGTCTGTTGAATTCTTGGTTAGGAGTGAGGGATTGAAGAATTGCATAATGGGCTGCTTACTGATTAGGTTTTGTTAAGTCGACAATAGATTTCTGTTGAGGTTGATTAAAAGACATCGCTGTGAAGAAATATACGTAGTGGAGTTGTGACTTCCGAGTATATGGGTAGGACTTTACATAGGTAGCTGGTTATGCCAAGGAAACAGTATAAGTCCTCCTTGTTCTTTTTTGGATGAGGCATATTTACAATGGCTTTTTTTCTGGGAGGGATCTGGCTGGATTCCGATCGGGGTGATTTTATGCCCAAGGTAGATGAGCTACACGGCAAAGAAGACATTTACTTTTGCTGATTTTAAAACCATGCTGTCGTATGCGAATAAGAACACATCGCTCGTTGTGTTCTTTCAGTGTTGGTGCCCATACTATTATGTCCTCCTACATATTTCTGGTTCCTTCGATTCCTTTTATAAGGCGGGAAACTTCTATCTGAAATATTTAACTGTCACTATGTATGCCATATGAGAAATGGGTAAATTTATAATGTTCGAAAGGAGTGCTAAATATCAGGAGTTTTGAGCTCTCCTCATTGACAGGGATCTGCCAGAATCTATTGCTAGCATCACGTTTGGAGAAAAGATTTGCACCATGCATGTCTGCAAATATTTCTTTCGCAGAACGCATTTGGAAATGTTCTCTCTGAATGGCCTTATTGAAGTTGTGTGAATTGAAACAGATATGTGGATTTCTCCACAATCACAAGTGAGTTCACTCATATTGTAGGTTCATTGACCAACTTGATAATTCACATTTTTTTCCTTCGGTTAAGTTCAGATTTTAGTTTGTCTCGCAGTGCAAAGGGAATTTTCCTCGAAGGGTTGATTACGGGAGGAAGAGAAGGGTCAACTGTTATGTGGTGTGCATTTTGAAGAGTCCCAAGTACGCCGAAGCAGTCTTGATATTTTTTCAGGAGAGCTGGGAGGCTTGTATCAATCTGGAAGATGCAGCTGATCAAGTTGAGTTTCTTGCAGGTGCATCGTTTGTGGTACGCCGGGTATTTGCCTCGTGGGTGCGAACCGGTGCAAAAATTGCAGGAGTTGATCTGTCGTCGCCTGTCACGTGCTGGGTCTCGTTTGAGTTAGTTGAGGTCAGAGGAAACTTCTCTTTTTTTATGTCTTATAGCTGCTACTGCTACGCCCGTCTCATATGTCTCTATATTTGCTAGTATCTTGGGCTAATTTCTTGTTTCTTCTACTGTTTTACCGGCCTGAATTGCTTGGTCCAGTGTGACGTCATGCTTTCTTTACGGGCGTTCCTTGAAACGGAGATTGTTAGTGCCAACAATGAGGACGTCTTTAACAAGTGAGTCCGTCACATACTCTAATTCACAGTCTGAGGCTCGTTGACAGAGTACTGTTACAGAGTCGTTGGATTTTTGTCTGCTAGATTGTTTGCTGGTGAGAAATCTATATCTCAGGATCATCAGATGTTTTCGAGGCTGACAATACGCATCAAACTGCTCCATGACGCTGGCAACGTTATATTTGCCTTCCACTGAAGTGAATTGGAAGGTGGAGTAAATGTCCCGTCCATTTGATCTTATGCATGTTAACAAAACTGAGGTCTTTGTGTAGTATTCTGTAGCCATTAAATATAAATTTAATTCCTCCTTCAACGCTACCTAACTTCAGCTTAACTTTCCCGACTGAAGTCGAGATTTAATGGAGCCGGTAGTGTCCCTACGATATTTGTCGATAGGTGCTTTTAGGAGAGTTCAAACGGAACCAATTCAAATAAATTTAGGCGAACGAAAAAGTTCAAAAAAAAAAAAAAAAAAAGCAGCTAAAAAGAAAAAAAGTAGACGCGATTAGCTTGGATAAATAAACGTTATAAAAGGTGACATGTCTAATATCTCACCCCTGATACCATGTTCCTTCGGGCTTTTGACCTTGTGTAAAGTCGTGTCTGGTGGGAGGCAGCAACAAATATCACCCCTGACACCATGTTACATTGACGTAGGTATGCACGTGGCATTGGGTGATGTCTAACTGAAATAAGTTTGAATAAATTTACAATGAACATTGAACTAATCTCTGACGAGATGCTAAATTTATGTCTTGCTACTTCAACGGTCCCTTTTGCTAATATATTAGTCACGAGAAGGCTGCATGCATTTTGATTGGCGGGGCACGAGTCTGTGCCTTACTCTTTTATTCTTAAGCGTGTACAGGAAGAAATGGGTTGAAGCAGAAGATAGCAATATATTAACTAGCATATCCTGTATTATTTTAACTATGGGAAGAAAAACAAACTCTATGGACATTTTAAGCGACAAACAAGCGACATCTCACACGAGACAACTTGAACGTGGCCAAGAAAAAAGGAAACCTTAAAAGAGAAACTGAATCCCTCCAAATAGCAGCACGAAACAACACTATAAGGGCCAACTTTCTCAAAACAAAAATAAATAAGACGCAATAAAATTTTCAAATAAAGGTTATGTGGTGATAGAGAAGAAGCGATCAATCACATAATAAGCGAATGCAGCAAATTAGCACAGAAATAGCATATGACTAAACACGACTGAGTGGGCAGGGTCATCTACTAGGAATTGTGCAAGAAACTTAAATTTGACCATACGAACAAACGGTATATACACAACCCAGTATCTGTCCTGAAGAATGAGACGCAAAAACGCCTCTGGGATTCTGAGATAGAAATGGATCACCTAATCTCAGCCAGACGACCAGACCTAGTGATAGTTAAACAAAACAAAGAAAAGAAAACAAAGAAGAGAGAACGTGCGAAATTGTGGACTTTGTTGTCCCAGCTGACCACTGAGTAAATTTGGAAGAAATTGAAAAGAGAGATAAGTACATAGACCTTGACAGAGAACAGAAAAATTATGGAATATGAAAGTGATGGTGATACCAGTTTTAATTAGTGCTCTTAGTACAGTCACCCACGGACTGGTACAGGGAATGGAAGATTAGGAAATAATCGGACGAGTGGAGACCATCGAAACTAAATCATTATTGAGATCGGCCAGAATACTGAGAAAAGTCCTGGAGAATTGAGGAGACTTGCTGTCACTCACACTCCAAAGATAAACCCCTCAAAAGAGAATAATAGTAATAATGATAATAGAAGTCATAATATCTATTTAGAATAACATGAAAAACTGGATAGTGGACTTGAGGAAAAAGCTTAACTGAGGTAAAAATCCCGAGAGGAGTCTTCCAGGGAGATGTGCTCTTACCATTACCATTTATAATAGCGATGATGCTACAGATACTAATGATAAGAAGAACAAAACCAAAGACTCGCGGAATAAGTTAGGACAATAATAAAGAAAGGTTGGTTTTCTGACCTTGAAATACTAGAAATACGCCAGAAAATCAATAATGAACAAGACTCTAATATAGTATCATGTGGTATTTTGACCTTCGACCCGGCCAAAAAAGCCATTCCAAGGTGATGCACCGGAAGGAAGTGACACATTCTGATGGCAATTATGAGAGGAAATCGCGTGGGCGGAAATTGGCTGATGAAATGGGACGAGGTAAAAAAATTCCCATGATACACTCATAGATTGATGCACCGGAAGAGAGTGACCTGTGAACTGCATGACTGTTATTTCCGCTGGATGACGATCAATCATGCCATTCCAAAGATCGAGTAGGCGACTGAGTGGACGTTGAACTATTATATAACTCAGTCAAGACAGAAGACAGAGTTGCAGTTACAGTTGGAGTAAGAGATGGACGAGATGTGGTAGGTAAAGCCACATCAGGCCGAAGGGGCCTTGGGGCCCCTGATGAGTTCCAGTTAGAGATCGGATGGAGTCATAGACGAGATGTGGTAAGGAAAGCCACACCAGGCCGAAGGGGCTCGGAGCCCCCGATTGAATTGGGGTCCAGAGAAGATGCTGATAAGATGCAGTAAAGAAAGCCATCACCCAGCAGAGTGGGCCTCTCGGCCTCCGGTTGAGCATCAGGAGAACGAGAAAGACACAACTTTGCCGGCCATAAGAGAGGAGGTCAAAATATTGAAGTTTCTGTTCGGTCTCCAGCCCCCTCTCACACAAAAACCGCGAGTAACCCTTTTCGAACCCTTACAATAAAGTGAGTGGTACATATATTTATAAAGAAGACTTCAGTCGTCGTTTATCATTGCGTCAGTATGTATCCAGTATATATATGTATATTTCTGCATGAATCAGCTGATGACAATACAACAATCAGACACACCAAGTTTTGACAAACAAGAACAGTCTAACCGAAATGAACCACCAACTTCGGAAAATAGAATCACCACACAATCAAAAAACACAGACCTAGCACTTACACAAAAACAAAAAATAAATTTAAAAAACTTAAAGAAAATTGTGAAGAAAAAAAGACTACCTTACCATCACTAGGAAACATAAATTGGAGAAAAAATAATTCAATTACTAACGTATATATCAACATAAAAAAACGAATTAAAGGAGCTAATTTATAAAGGAGCGAAATTAGTTTGTGAGAAAATCAGGATTCCCTTGAAGAGCACAAACAAAAAATCACAATGTGGATGGAAAATTCGACTGGAAGCGCAGGTAAAAAAATCTACGAAAACAGGCAAAAATGATAAAACAAAAGAAAAACGCTGGAATATGTTGAGACAAAAAGAAAAATGCAACCAAAATAACAATAAAACCTGAGGAAATAAACCAGAAAGTACCAGTGACAGAAGGAAGATTAAACAGACATCGATAAAGGATAAAACAATACTGACAAAAAAGGACATCTCAAAACAACGAAATAAACTTCTACCAACAAAGTGGAGGAGATATACCAACAACCTGATTCAAGAGAAGCTGAACAACTTTGGAGTAAAATATGGAAACCAAGATAACACAGCAAAAAAGCCGAATGAATTGGCAACTTGGCAAAAGTTCTAGAAAGACTTGAAGAAGGACAAAAAGCTGAAATACACATAGATTTACTAAGAACAACACTAAAAGATATCAAATTGGAAAGCGCCCGGCAATGATGGAATACATGGTTTCTGGTTCAAGAAATTCACCCCGATTCATGACAGACTAGTACACGAAATGAACTGACGTCTACAAGAAGCAGACGTACTCGAAGGGATGACCAAAGGATGGACCACATTAATCCAAAAAGAATCCCTCAAAGGAAACGCCCCAAACAATTACTGACCCATAACGTACCCACCTATGACGTGAAAAATATTAGCGGCACAAATAAGGGAAGAGATTTATTACTCACTATCAAGCCGTGGATTGTTCCCTGAGGAAGAGAAAGGGTGTCGCCTAGGATTCAGAGGTTCATGCGAGCTACTCTACACTAATCAGCACACCCTCAACGAGAAGAAGACCAGACGGAAAAAATCTAGCGCGGTGGAAGACTGATTACAGCCACCAGAAACAAAAATGATAACACGACGACCAACATAACGACAATAACCAGAAAACAAAAGAGGGAAGAAAAAGAACGCTATGGACGTTAAAAGTAACTAATAAACAAAATCTCATATGAGAAAACATGGATATGGTTAAGAAAGGGAAACTTTAAAAGTGAAACTGAATCTCTCCAAATAGCAGCACAAAACAACGCCATAAGAACTAATCATTAAAACAAGAATAGATAAGACGGAACAAAATAGCAAATCTAAGTTATGTGGTGATTGAGACGAAACGATCAGTCACATAATAAACGAATGCAGTAAATTAGCACGGAAAGAGTATTAGACTAGAGACGACTGAGTGGGCAAGGTGATCTGTTAGGAATTTTGAAAGAATCTTAAATTTGACCATACGAACAAATGGTATATGCACAACCTACTATCTGCCTGGAAAATGGGATACTATGGGGTTTCAAGGTAATTTTGTGTTGTTGTTTGCTATCTGACTCCATTCTGGGTTACTCTATTTTTACTCCATGATATTTTGCTGTTTTGACTTCTTGGATATGAAGGCTGTAAGGGAATTATATGAAAGAAGACAAGAAATGAAGATGGGAGGCAAAGATATCGTTTATATTTTGTCTTTATTTCTGGGCTCAACAACCATTCAGTGGGAGAAGAAATTCTTCCGAAATACAAATGAAATGTCTGCGTCTCCCAGTCAATTGTTAACACCTTAAACAGCAAATTTGGTCATCTTTACCCAAGAACGACTAACACATTAAAATTATCCAATTTATAAGAAAGTAGATGGAAAACTTTTTCGTAATGGCTACTTTATGTCTCTTGTCTTCAATCAATAATCAGTTTTCTCAGCTATTCCAGTGGAAGGAAATGCATAGATTCATTTAAAATTCAAACTCATAATAAATGCAGGGAAGAGTAAAAATCTGAATGAATCAAGTTCAATTAGAAAAATTGTCCCACGAGATTAAGAGATTTGGTTCAATTCTGCAAAGGGAATTGGAGATCAAGAACAGAGAAAGGGAACTAAAAACTAGGCATTCTTTTTTTTTTTTTTTTGGTAACATTTCTGGAAATCATTTAGTTGACACTGACCCGGACTTGTTCATTGCATAGCGAGTCTTGCTTACTACACCTTTGAAACTACCCACCCGCTGGGTTTTGTTAGTTTGACCGTTCGTCTTCCCCCACACGGCCGTGTGGACATTTCACAGGTTGTACAAAAATAAAAATTAAAAAAAAACCCCCAAAAACAATAGAAGGCTGAAAAAAGAAACACGGAATTAGGACTGCAAAACGCAGGAAGGTGAAGTTGGCACTTTTTAGAAATCTGTGTATGGCTATCGCGATAACTCAGCGAAAATCTTACACGGCTAACAAAGATGCTGACTCATTTGGTCATCGTCTTCACTCCTCAGTGTCTTCGTTCTAGAGCCGACCGTCTGATTCTCAGCTTCGGAGTCTCACTCCTTACTGACTGCTTCGGAGTTTCATTTCTAACTGATTATGTCCTTCGTCCTCTCTTCTGGTCTCGCAGGTTTTCACGGGAACAGCTCTTTGTGTAGTCTTCGCGCCAAAATAGACAAAAGAATATCTAGACTCTCTGGTGCCGTTTCAAAGATGTTGAGGATGATTCCACCGGCTGCCCACAACACACATCCATATACATACATATACACATTAATGCCCATTGTCGTTCCACACACCAATTACTATTCCAAGTGCTGAAAGAAGTTTTAGACAAGGTTAACTAATAAAAAATGGGTAACGTTGAACTAGAACAATTGAATCTCTGTGACATTATCAGCTGTTAACTCATAGGACATTGGCCTAATGAGTAGAGTGTTCACCAATGTTCCTGGAGACCAGGGTTTAATCCCAGGTCGAGTTATACCAAAGACTATAGAATACACATTTTTTATAGACTGAAAATCATCAACCTAAAAAACATTCTAGAAATTTCGGATCAAAAACGCATTAATATTAAAGTTACATTTTTATATTTTTCAACCAATCAGCTAAAAACACAAAAACATTCTCAAAAATCCGGATCAGAAACTAATTAACAGAAAATTTTTAGGCTTTAAAACAAATAAGTAAATATACGAATCTGATTGGTCAGGAAATGTTTACGCACATGAATTTTAGGACCCGCAATAAAACTATTTTGATTCACTTTAGTGACCCCAAAAAGTATAAATAACGAATTTAATCCACCAGGTCATTCAATTCATTCCTTCCACGGCCAAAATTTCATTCCGTCCACTAACAAAAAGACTTTACCGACTACGAAAGGTCATGAACGGACAGCTGAGAGCCACGCCATAAGGCTTAAAGGGAAAGCCATGCGACCTTCTTTTTATCAATGCGACACGTTGTCGCCAAGATCATAAGAAAACATACGTCTGGTCTTAATGAAAGCAAAGACCTATACTTACGGTCAAGCACTCATATACACACACATGTATGTAAGACAAAATTTTTGTCCTCCTTACTTCGGCCAACTATGGGCCCATTTATTTGATAGACTTTATAAACATGTAAACACACACACACACACACACACACACGGGTATACAACCCTATTTTCATTCAATTGGCCATAACTGTATTTCTCATTATTTTTATTCCTATTTTGTTATGATTATTAAATTGTTTGTTTCTTAATGTTTGTTGTTGTCATATTCCATTTGTTTACGTATTTGTAAAATTTGTGTTGTATTTGTGGTGGAACTAAATCTGAAAATAATACCCGTAAAATACGGACGGGAACTGACCCACACTCACTCACTACAAATTGGAGAGTAATATATCCACTAAACAATTACATGTACCCACTACAAGACTCAAAAAATGGTACTTGATGACACCTTGCTAAAACACTCAGCATTATAAGGTAAGCATCAAGAGTAAAGTCAGAAATGCCGAAGAAGAAAGTTGGAGTTGATGGGTGGGTTAGGCGCCTTACTGCCACTGAGGGGTTGGACCATTAACCAAGATTGAAAAATCCCAGTTAAATATGCCAAACGGACCCTAGCCGGTTCTGGGGGAAATACTATTTAAACTGGGGATTTTGAGGCTTTAGCAGATGGGACCAGTGTCTAAATAGGGCAGAAGAAGCAAGGGCCGAACAGACCAGCTGATTTCTGCCAAGTCCACTGAAGAACTCAGAGAAAAGAGTCATCACTAAGATGGAATCAGAATTGAAAACTTAGCCTAGGAATATTCTTTAATCCATGACAGTGTTCCAACCGAAAACCATTAGTTAGACGACCATCACTTCCGCAGTTTTAAATAAGATTAACGTGTATTTTTGCTTTCTTTCCTATGATATGAATAATTCTTTTTGAAGCTGGAGTTGTTCCCTAGAGCATGATTCACCTGGCTGGTGATACGAAACGCTCTTTGGATCGGCAAGAAACTTTTCAGATTGGAACTGGCGGATTAACAAGAATAAGGGTGACATGGTGATGCAAAGGAATTGAGGCAAATCTCTTGAAAATAAGGTATAACATCAGTTTCACCAATGAGATAAAGAGCTGACTGAATATTTGTTAATGGTCGGCTCGGTCGAGACGCAGTAGAACCTTTTGCCGAGATGGAAAAAAACAGCCCACAGTTGATGTAAGAGACGTGGAACCATAAAAAGGTCTAATGACGCCAAATGTCAAGACCTAGCCCAGTCGTAAGGCAAGGGTGTAAAATATATACATATATATGTGTATATATATATATATGAAGTTTAAAAGAGTAAAATTAGTGTTTAATTCTGAAAATAAAAAAGGAAAATGTAGAAGAAAATGAGAGAAAAATGAGTGTTTACTTTTGAAAAAAAGGAAAGAGTTGAAAAATACAAGAGAAAAATGTGAGATTCATTTTGAAAAAAAAAAGTGTTGAAAAATAAAAGAGGAAACTGAGTGATTAATTCTGAAAATAAAAAAAGAAAAGTCTCGAAAAATAAAAGAGAAAAATGAGTGTTTAATTCAGAAAATGAAAAAAGAAAGTGTTGAAAAATAAAAGAGAAAAATCAGTGTTTAATTGTTAGAATAAAAAAAGGAAATTGTTGATGAATAAGAGAGAAAATGCGTGTTTAATTTGGAAAAAAAAAAGAAAGTAAGAACTGAAAAATAACAGAGAAAAGTGAATGTTTAATTCTGAAAATAAAAAAAGAAAAGTGTTCGAGAATAACAGATAAAAATGAGTGTTTAATTCTGGAAAAAAATAATTTGAAGAATAAGAGAGAAAAATGAGTGTTTAACTCAGAAAAAAAAAAATGTTGAACTATAAGAAAGAAAAATGAGTCTTTAATTTTGAAAAAACGAAAGAAAGAAAGTGTGGAAAAATAAAAGAGAAAAATGAGTATTTAATTCCAAAAACAAAAAAAGGGAAATGTTAAAGAATAAGAGAGAAAAATGAGTGTTTACTTTGGAAAAAAAAAAGAAAGAAAGTAATTACTGAAAAAAAAAAAAGAAAAAAAAGTGAATATTTAATTCTAAAAATAAAAAAGGAAAATATTGAAGAATAAGAGAGAAAAATTAATGTTTAATTTTGAAAAAAAAAATAAAAGTCTTGAAAAATAAAAGAAAAAAATGCGCGTTTATTTCTAAAATTAAAAAAAGGAAAATTTTGTGGAATAAGTGAGAAAAATGAGTGTTTAATTTTGAAAAAAGAAAGAAAGAAGGTATTGGAAAATAAAAGAAAAAAATGAGTGTTTCATTCTGAAAATAAAAAAGGAATATGTTAAAGAATAAGAAAGAAAAATGAATGTTTAATTTTGGAAAAAAAAGAAAGATATTTTGAAAAATAAAAGAGAAAGAATTAGTGTTTAATTCTGAAAAAAAGGAAAATTCTGAAAAAAAAGGAAACGTTTGAAGAATAAATAAGAAAAAATGTGTGTTTAATTTTGAGAAAAAAAAAAGAAAGAGTTCAAAAAATAAAAAAGAAATATGAGTGTTTAAATCTGAAAATAAAAAATGAAAATTTGAGGAATTAGAGAGAGAAATGACTGTTTAATTTTGAAAAAAAAAGAAGGAAATTGTTGAAAAATAAAACAGAAAAATTAGTGTTTAATTCTGAAAACAAAAAAGGAAAGTGTTGAAAAATAAAAGACGAAAATAAGTGTTTAATTCTGAATATAAATAAGGAAAATGTTGAAGAATAAAAGAGAAAAATGAATGTTTAATTCGGAAAATATAAAAGAAAAATATGGAAGAAAAATAGATAAAAATGAGCATTTAATTAAAAAAAAAAAGAAAAGTGAGTGTTGAAAATAAAAGGGAGAAATGAGTGTTTAATTTGGAAAACAGAAGACAAAAATGAGGTTTGATTCTTAAAATAAAAAAGGGAAATTTTGATGAATAAGAGAGAAATGTGAGTGTCAAATTAAAAAAAAAAAGAAAGGAAAGTAATTGTTAAAAAATAAAAGAGAAAAATCTGTGTTTAATTCTTAGAATAAAAAAAAATCTTAATGAATAAGGGAGATAAATGAGTGTTTTCTTTCGAAAAAAAAAGAAAAAGAAAGAAAGTAGGTACTGAAAAATAAAAGAGAAAAGTGAATGCTTAATTATGAAAATAAAAAAATTAAAATGTTGAAGAATAACAGATAAAAATGAGTGTTTAATTCTGAAAATAAAAAAAGGAAAATGTTGAAGAATTAGAAAGAAAAATGAGTGTATAATTTTTTAAAAAAAGAAAGAAAGTGTTGAAAAATAAAAGATAAAAATGAGTGTTTAATTCTGTAAAAAAGAATTGAAGAAGAATAAAAAAAACGGGTGGTTAATTTGGAAAAAAAAAATGCAAGCAAGTGTTGAAAAAAAGAGAGAATATTGAGTGTTAATTCTGAAAATGAAAAAGGAATATTTTGAAGAATAAGAGAGAAAAATGAGTGTTTAATTTAAAAAAAAAAGAAAAAAGTGTTGAAAATATAAGAGAAAAATGAATGTTTAATTCTGAAAATAAAAAAAGAAAAGTGTTGATATATAAAGGAAAATGTGGAAGAATAAGAGACAAAAATGAGTTTTTACTTTTGAAAAAAAAAAAAAAATTAAAGCAAGTGTTGAAAAATAAAAGAGAAAAATCAGTGTTTAATTCTGAAAAAAAAGGAAAAATTTAAAGAATAAGAGAGAAAATGAGTTATTACTTTTGGGGAAAAAAAAGTAAATGTTGTAAAATAAAATAGAAAAATGAATGTTTAATGAAAAAAAACAAAACAATGTGTTGAAAAATAACAGAGAAAAATGAGTGTTTAACTCTGAAAAGAAAAAAGGAAAATGTTGAAGAATATGACAGAAAAATGAGTGTTTAATTAAAAAAAAAAAAAGAAAGAAAGAAAGTGTTGAAAAATAAAAGAGAAAAATGAGTGTTTAATTCTGAAAATAAAAAAGGAAAATGTTGAGAATAAGAGAGAAAATTGATTGTGCCTTCACCAGATGGAGACACAGAATACTTCGACATTGTAGCAGGAGTACTACAAGGGGACACGCTAGCTCCATATCTCTTTATCATCTGTCTACATTACGTGTTTAGAGCATCGATTGATAAAATCAGAGAAAACGGCTTCGAGCTGACAAAGAAAAGAAGCAGAAGGTACCCCGCAAAAACAATAACCGATGCCGACTACGCCGATGACATAGTGATACTAGCAAATACACCCAACCAAGCCGAAACACTACTGCATAGTTTGGAACGAGCCGCCGCAGGTATTGGCCTCCATGTCAATGCACACAAAACGGAATATATGTGCTATAATCAAACAGGTGACATCTCCACACTTGACGGAACCTCTCTGAAACTAGTAGACAAATTCACCTACCTAGGAAGCAGTGTCTCTTCAACCGAAAAAGACATCGACACGCGGCTAACGAAGGCATGGACAGGTATCGATAGACTATCGATCATATGGAAATCAGACTTGACCGATAAAATGAAACGCAGTTTCTTCCAGGCAGCGGTCGTATCGATACTGCTGTATGGATGCATTACTTGGACGCTAACTAAACGGCTGGAGAAGAAGCTAGACGGAAATTACTCAAGAATGCTGCGAGCAATATTGAACAAGTCCTGGCGGCAACACCCCACAAGGCACCAACTATACGGCCACCTGCCCCTCATCACGAAAACTATCCAAGTTAGACAACATGCAGGACACAGCTGGAGAAACAGGGACGAGCTCATAAGTGATGTACTCCTATGGACCCCCACATACGACCGGCCAAAAGCAGGACGACCAGCTCGAACATGCATACAGTAACTATGTGAGGATACGGGATGTAGCCCTGAAGACCGGCCAGATGCGATGAACGATAGGGAAAAGTGGCGAGAGAGGGTCAGGGATATCCGTGCGGGCGGCATGACATGATGATGATGATGACATTTGAAAAAATAAATAAATAAATAAAATAAGTACTGAAAGATATAAGAGAAAAGTCAATGTTTAATTCTGAAATGACAAAAGGAAAATTTTGAAGAATAAGAGAGAAAAATAAGTTTTTAATTAAAGAAAAAAAAAGACAGAAAGTGTTAAAAAATAAAAGAGAAAAATCAGTGTTTAATTCATAAAATAAAAAAGGAAATTGTTGAAGAATAAGACAGAAAAATGAGTGTTTATTTTGGAAAAAAAAGTGTTGAAAAATAAAAGAGAAAAATGTGTGTTTACTTCTGAAAATAAGAAAGGAAAATGTTTAAGAATAAGACAGAAAAATGAGTGTTAATTTCTTTTTAAAAGAAATTGTTGAAAAATAAAAGAGAAAAATGACTGTTTCATTCTTAAAATTAAAAAGGAAAATGTTGAAGAATAAGACAGAAAAATGGGTGTTGACTTTTGAAAAAAAAATAGAAAAGAAGTGATGAAAAATAAAAGAGAAAAATGAGTGATTAATTCTAAAAAAAAAAAAAAAGGAAAATGTTGAAGGATAAGACAGAAAAATGAGTGTAAAATTTAAAAAAAAAAGTAAGTTGAAAAATAAAAGAGAAAAATGAATGTTTTGATTTTGAAAATAAAAAAAGGAACATTTTAAAGAATAAAACAGAAAAATGAGTGTATATTTTTTTAAAAAGAAAAGGAAAAAAGTTTTGAAATATAAGATTGAAAAATGAGTGTTTAATTCGGAAAATAAAAAAGTAAAATGCTGAAGAATAAGAGAGAACCATAAGTGTTTAATTTTGAAAAAAAAAAAAGAGAAAAGTGTTGAAAATAAAAGAGAAAATGAGTGTGTAATTCTGGAAAAAAAATGTTAAAAAAATTGGGAGAAAACTGAGTGTTTAATTTTGAAAAAGAAAATAAAGTGTTGACAAATTAAAGAGAAAAATGAGTGTTTAATTCTAAAAAAAAAAAAAAAAAAAGAAAAGAAAAATGTTGAAGAATAAGAGAGAAAAATGAGTGTTCAATTTTGAAAAAAAATAGAAAAAATGTGTTGAAAATTAAAAAAGAAAAATGAGTGTTTAATTCTGAAAATAAAATGGTATATATGTTGAAGAATATGAAAGAAAAGTGAGTGTTTAATTTTGAAATGAAAAAAGAAAAAAAGTGTTCAAAAATAAAAGAGAAACATGACTATTTAAATCTGGAAATAAAAAGGAAAATGTTGAAGAATAAGTTAGAAAAATGAGTGTTAAATTGTGAAAAAAAAGAAAAGTAGGAAAGTGTAAAAAAAAAAGAGTTTTATTCTGAAAAAAAAAAGGAAATTTTGAAGATTAAGAGAGAAAAATGAGTGTTTAATTTTGAAAAGAAAAAAAGAAAGTAAGTGTTGAAAAATAAAATAAAAAAATGTGTGTTTAATTCTGAATATAAAAAAGTAAAATGTTGAAAAATAAGAGAGAAAAATTAGGGTTTAATAAAAAAAAAAAATAGAAAAAAAATTTAGAAAATTAATTGAGAGAAATGAGTGTTTAATTTTGAAAAAAAAGAGGGAAAGTGTTAAAAATAAAAGAGAAAAATGAGTGTTTAATTTTAAAAAAAAGGAAAATGCTGGAAAAAAAAAGAGAAAAATGAATGTTTAATTCTGAAAAAGAAAAGAAAATCTTGAAGAATAACAGAGAAAAATTACTGTTTAATTCTGAAGAGAAATAAGGAAAATGGTGAAGAATAAGAGACGAAAAGAAGTGTTTATTTTTTAAAAAAACAAATCAAAGGAAATTGCTGAAAAATAAAAGAGAAAAATGAGTGTTTAATTTTTAAAAAAGAAGAGGGAAAACGACGAAAAATAAAGAGAAAAATGAATGTTTAATTCTGAAAAAAAGAGAAAATGTTGAAGAATAAGAGTGAAAAGTTGGTGTTTTATTTTTAAAAAAAAAGCAAGTGTTGAAAAAAAAAAAGATAAAAATGAGTGTTTAATAAAAAAAGATAGATATAAAATGTTGAAAATTAAAAGAGAGAAATGAGTGTTTAATTCTGAAAATAAATAAAGTAATGTTTTGAAAAATAAAAGTGAAAAATGTGTGTTTATTTCTGAAAAGAAAAAAGGAAAATGGTGAAGAATAAGAGATAAAAATGAGTGTTTAATAAAAAAAAGATAGATATAAAAGGTTGAAAATTATAATACATATAATAATTATAATTCATAATACAAGGAATAAGTAGAGAAAATGCTTGTCTTTTTATCTATCTTTTTATTTCCTATCTTATTTTCTTTCTTTTTTTTCTTTTTTTTTTTTTTTTTTGACTGACGTCCTGGAATTGAGGCTTTATTGAGTAAGGTAATAGTTCGGGGAGTGGAAAGATATATTTGTTGATTGAATCTTGTGATAAAAGGTGTAATGAAATCTTGTGTGGCGTAAGGCAAAAGTTCAAGCCATGGCTGGAGACAGTATAAGTGGATTTCTTCCGTTTCAATGGTCTTTTATCTGGCGAAAATCAGCGGGGTGACCAAGATTCATTTTTAGTGCCTCTTAAAAACAACTGCCGTCTGTGGAGTTTAAAAATTTGGGTCAAGCGGGCAATTTACATATCATTATTCATGGGCATATGTGGGGATTGTCGTGACCCTGCCCCAATTTATAAAAGCAGTGCGCAAAGCCCATTCACCAGAGAAGAAACCAGGAGAGACGGAAAACGGGAGACGAGAGGCCAGGAGAGGCCAGAAGAGAGACAGAAAGGGTGAAATCAGAAGTCAAGAATAGTTCAGAATTGAGGGTTAGTCCCATAATTGTGGGCGAAGTCAAGAATAGTTCAGATCTGAGAGTTCGAAGCAAAAGTTTGATAAGACAAAAAAAATTCACAACGTCGTGAATGGTGGCAGTTATATCAGATTAAAAAGGAAAGCGAAGGGATTTGATGTCGGTGAAAATTCCCAGGCTAAGTTAGACCAGGGTTGGATCCAACGTCAGACAAGCCTTGAGCAGTGCTTCATGGCCAGCTGCTGCCGATAAGGCTTCAGTTGTAGAGTGACCAAGGGAGAATCAAATTCTTCCCACACCCTTGGCTGGTGTCCAGCAAATTGCTATTATTTCCAAAAACATAAAAATACACGTTTTAGGTGGGCACAAGGCCCAAAAGGTTTTGGGGGAGGGGGGAAGGAAGAGGAGTTTATTGTTCTAGGGAGCCCAAACTAGCCACAATCACCATCCAATCACACGTACAATAAATTCAGCCATACATCGCCAATCGAGCAACAATCTCCAAAATACACCATTCGCTCAATGAAAAGCCTACTCAAAAACCCTGGTGAAATGAAATTATATATATATATATATATATATATATATATATATATATATACAATTGGTAAAACATGATGGGGAAGGGGAGAAAAAAGCTCCGAAAATATCTTTATTAGAAAATAACAAAAAGAAAACCCCGTTTGGTTTCCCTCCCATCCCCCCATAATACTGCCGCTTTTTATGTCTACAGCACGTCACTACTCTATGTGGTCTAAATAGAAGGAATTTGCTTATTATCACAAAATAATAGTGAGAAACTTCATTCTACTTCAACGATGGGTTTTTTTCCCCACTACCTATTTCGTCCATTAATTGAGGATTGTCCTTAGAAAGACCAGCAGAATTTAATATTTTAAAAGACGTCCTGTGTGGAGCCATTTGGTTCCTTAACAAGTCGTCCCTTGATAGCTATTGGCTGACGATATCAGCGACTCCTCACTTCTTGGAAATGACTTTGTTTGTGTATTTATTTATTTATTTATTTATTTATTTTGTTATGAGTAGCTTGTTGACCTTGATAGTATTAGCAGAATAACTTGAAATATAATTGACAATCAAAGTAAGTGATCATGCTAAACTGAATTGTTTGAAATAGAACAGATTATTTGTATAAAAATGGATTTAGCATTAATTAATCTATGAAGGTTGATATGCCATAAAATCGAACCAACCAACCAACCAAATAACCAACCAACCAACCAAAGAACTAAAATGCGAACTTATGCTTAACTGACTTACTTGAAATACATATTTTATTTCATTCTCTTTAATTTTCTTATTTTCTTCCCACTTTTTCTTTCATTCTCTTTCATTTTACCATTTTCTGCCCACTTTTTTACCTAATTCTGGCCAGACGTCCAGACCTCGTGATAGTCAACAAAAAAAAAAAAAAAGAATACCTGCCTAATTTTAGAGAATGCTTTCCCGCCAGGCCAAAGATTATATCGAAAAGAAATCGAAAATTGAGATAGATATCAAGACCTTGCTAGAGAACTAAAAAGATATGAAACATTTATTCTTTATATAGAAATGAATTTCTAATGGTTTTTACAATAGAAAATACATTAGCAAAGAATTTTGAAATTGAAATTGTATTTCTATAATTTTTACTATAGATAATCATTAGCCTTTTATTTTCTCTACAAAAAAGGAATTCAAATGATTTTTACCATAGAAAATTCAATTGCAATTAATTTTACTATGGAAATTATTCTAAGATTATTGTTACTATAGAAAAAGATTTATCTTTTATTTTTTAAAGAAATGGATTTTCAATTATTTCTAATGTAGAAAATACATTAGCAAAATATTTCACAACACAAATCATCTTTGAATGATCTTTTCGATAGAAAACGATTAACCTTTTTGTTCTTTATATAGAAATGAATTCCCAATGATTTCTATTATAGAAAAATCATTACCAATGGGTTTTACTAGGGAAATTATCTTTGAATTATTTTTACTATAGAAAACGATTAGAGTTTTATTCTTTATATAGATATGTATTTCCTATTATTTCTAGTATAGCAAATACATTTGGAATGAATTTTACTATAGAAAATGATTAGACTTTTATTCTTTATATAGAAATGAATTTTCATATTACTTCTAGATCGGCAAATAAATTTTCAATAGTTTCTTTGCCCAGTCGGCTGGGGCTGTAGAATACATCGACTGCTTTTCTGCATACGGATACCCCCCCATGAGTGCCCTAAACAATCTGATGGCGAGGTTCCAGTGATGTTAGGGGTTAGGAAAATGCAGAGCACCTCTTCATTGCCATTGCTCCCACGTCCACTCTTGCCCAGAATGGTAGTACCTGATAGGGCCTTATCCAATGGTTAATAGAACTACATTGCATACTTCTGTTAAACTGAATTATTTGAATTAGAACTGATTGACTAACTGTTTTGACATTTAACTATGTGTAAACAAAATCTATTCTTATACTAAACTGAATTAACTGAATCAGAACTGTTTGATGTAACAGAATAGCTTGAAATATTTTTGACAATTAAACTGTGTACACATGCTAAACTGAATTGTTTGAAATAGAACTGCTCATTTGTATAAAAATGGATTTGGCATTAAATAACCTACAAAGGTTGATATGCCATAAAACACAAACAATCAGTAGTTTCTACAATATATGATACATTTCGAATGAATTTTACTATTGAAATTATCTTTGATTGATTTTTACTATTGGAAATCATCAACTTTTTATTTAAAAACAGTTAATTTCTAATAATTTCTATCATAGAAAATTCATTTGGAATAACTTTTAATAGAGAAATTATGGTTTAAAATCTTTTATCATAGACAATGATTAGTCTTTTATTTTTTATGCATTAATAAATTTTTAATTATACCTACAATAGAAAATACATTAACAATCAATTTTACCATAGAAATGATTCTTGTATGATTTTTGCTACAAAAATGTAGAGCTTTTTATTCTTTATATATAAATGATTTTCCAACGATTTTATTATGAAAAATACATTAGCACTGAATCTTTCTATGCTAGTTATCTATGAATGTATTTTTACTAAAGAAAATGATTAACCATTTATTCTTCATACAAAAATGAATTTCCAATGATTTCTACTACAGAAAATATCATCATCATATCGCGCTGGTAGCACGGATATCCCTTACCCTCTCTCGCCACTCCTCCCTATCGTTCATCGCCCTTGGTAGGTCTTCAGGACAACATCCTGTATCCTCACATAGCTGCTGAATGTACGTTCGAGCTGGTCGTCCTGCTTTTGCGCGGCCATGTGTGGGGATCCATAAGAGTACATCTCTTATGAGTTCATCTCTGCTTCTCCAGCAATGTCCTGCATGTCTGGTTCGTCTAACTTGAATAGTTTTCGTGATAGGGGGCAGGTGGCCGTACAGTTGGTGTCTTGTTGGGTGTTGCTGCCAGGACTTGTTCAGGATTGCACGCAGCATTCTTGTGTAATTGCCATCTAGCTTCTTCTCCAGTCGTTTTGTTAGCGTCCATGTAGTGCATCCATATAGCAGTATCGATGTGACCGCTGCCTGGAAGAAACTGCGTTTCATTTTATCGGTTAGGTCTGACTTCCATATAATCGATAGCCTATTGATAGCTGTCCATGCTTTCGTTAACCTCGTTTCGATGTCCTTTTCGGTTGATTCGACGCTGCTTCCTAGGTACGTGAATTTGTCTACTAGTTTAAGTGGGGTTCCTTTTAGAGTGGAGATGTCCCCCGTTTGGTTATAGCACATATATTCCGTTTTGTGTGCATTAACATACAGGCCTATGCTTGCTGCTGCTCGTTCCAAACTATGCAGAAGTGTTTCGGCTTGGTCAGGTGTATTTGCCAGTATCGCTATGTCATCGGCGTAGTCGGCATCGGTAATTGTTGTTGCGGGGTATCTTCTGCTTCTTTTCTTCGTCAGTTCGAAGCCATTCTCTTTGATTTTGTCAATCGATGTTCTAAGTACGTAGTCTAGACAAATGATAAAGAGGTACGGGGCCAGCGTGTCCCCTTGTAGTACTCCTGCTACAATGTCAAAGTATTCTGTGTCTCCATCCGGTGATCGTACTTTTACTTTAGTGTTTCTATAGAGAATCGTTATTGCCGCTACGGTTTCTTTAGGTATGCCGTACGCTAGTAGGATTTGTTCCATCTTTCCTCTGTGAATGGAGTCGAAAGCCTTGGTAAAGTCGACAAATATTAATGTCGCTTGTAGGTTCTTTGCCCGTACACCTTCAAGGATTCTGCGGATGGTTAATATTTGTGAGGTCGTGGATCTATTTCTTCGGAAGCCATTTTGGTTTTTTCTAAGTATGTTGTCGATTTTGGGTTCTATTCGGTTTCGTAGTAGGGCATTGTAGATTTTGGCAGCTATGGATGTAAGTGTTATGCCTCGGTAGTTTTTGGCTAATCCGAGGTCCCCCTTTTTAGGGATGGGGAGTATGCATCCCTTCATCCATCTATCTATCGGATTTTGATTGTATACTGCGTTGCAGTGTCGGAGCAGTATGTCGTCGAATTGTCTGGTCTTCCATACTTCCGGGGGAATTTCGTCCAGCCCTGCAGCTTTCCTATTTTTAATTTTCTGAGAACCGAGTCGAGTTCTTCTCGTGTGAACGGTCCTAGTTTAATGTCTAATTGTTTGCTAATTATTCTGGTGATTGGTTCATGCGTTATTTTTGGTGGATTTCCAAGTAAGTTTTCGAAGTGCTGTTTCCACAGTTTTATTCTTTCTTGTTGGTTTGCTGCTTTAAGTTTTGCTTTGGCTGTGTTCTTTCTTCTGCTCACTTCGTTTATTGTTTGCCAGGCTATTCTAGATTGTCTATCTTCCACCGAGTCTCTAATCTTATCTATCTGATTTTGAATGTATTCTGTCTGTTCCTTTATATATATGCCTGCTAATTGATATTGTGCCGTTTTTAGTTTTAAGGCATTTGTGTTTGTTGGGTTTTTTCGATAGTTTTTGGAGGCTGTTTTCACTAGTGCACGTTTTTCTCTCACCGCTAAAGTTTCCCATGGGACTCTATATTTAGTTTTAATTTTTGTTGGAATGTATTTTGCTGCTGCCTCGAGGTGTGCATTGACGAAATTTTCGTATTCGTCGTTTGGTGTACTTTTTTTCTGTCTTTTCTTGTAGTGTTTCGAATCTGTTTCTTAATTCTAATACGTATTTATCTCTTATATCTTTGTTGTTTAATAGGGCCCAGTCATAGTGTTTGGTGGTCGCTGTTCGTTTGGCGTTTTTTCGTAGGCTTTACCGTATTTTCGCCGTGACTATTCGGTGATCGGTGGACACACCCTCAAAAGTGGAGTATGCCTCGCAATTCAGTGCACTATTTTTCCATTTCTTGTTTATAAGGACGTAGTCTATCTGAGCTTTAGTATTGTTTGCGTACGTGTATGTCCATAGTTTGCCCTCTCTTTTTTGGTAGTTTGTATTGAGGCATGCTAATCTATTTTCTATTATGAAATCTGTTAGATGTTGCCCATTCCTATTTGACGTGTTGTGGAGGCTGTATTTGTTGTTTCCGTTTTTCCCGATTTGGGCATTCATGTCTCCGCCAATGACTAACATTTTGTGTTTCGGGATGCTACGCACTAATGAGGATAACTCATCGTAGAAGGTGACTAGTTCAGTTTCACAGAAAATATATCAGCAATAATTTTAAAGTAGAAATAATCTTTGAATGATTTTTACGATAGAAAATGATTAGCTTTTTATTTTTTTATATACAAATGAATTTCTCAAGATTTCTTCTATAGAAAATCCATTAGCAATGAATATGGATACTGTGACGAGGAAATACGATACCCTCATTCATTTGCCGAGTTGTGGGGAAAAGAAGTACGACACGCTGGCCTTTAGTCTACTATAGTAGTAACCAAGAATAGCGGCAGTGGAAAGGCCGTTTCTCTTCAACACTCCCTGTTAGCGCTAGGTGACATGGTCATGAGAGATTTTCACTCATTATTAGACAACTATGTGTCGGCGGAGAGAGGCAAACAGCAACCATGATTGGTGCGGAGGAATAAACCACCAAAGAACCAACACATGGTCATTTTTTAAACGACGGAAAATAAGCAGTTGCCATTTGTTCGTGGGAGAGAGAAGACACATAATTTGGGATACGGAAGAAACCTAGAAGACTAGGGAATTTAATGATAAACTTTAATTTTTAAATTCGGGCTCTGCCATTAAACCCCAAAGTCTGAAGGAAAGCGACGAACTGTATTTTCACCTTCCACCATTTAGAAGAAAGCCTTTCTCGCTCCTGGCTTTTACCTGAATTGTTTTTTGTTTCTTTCTTTTGTTCAGTCAAATAATATTGTTATTAATCTTGTTGACCCAAATACGGCAGTTCAGAGTCCTCTTTTGTTGTCGAAGTATTGTATTTGTAATATGACTTGTATATGAAGGGGAAAGCTAGCCAGTTAGCTGTGTTGAATTTTAATAACTAATTCTATAACCCAACTAGTGGCTTTAAATGTGGTTCAGCTAGGGAGTTGGTGATATCTGTAATATTAAATAGCGTTGGCAAACCACAGCCTACGTGTGTGCCCTGCTTTAACTGGTGAACGTGGAGGCAACGCTGGGCACATGGCGGGGTAACAGTATTCAATAGTTTCTGGTATAAAAAATAAGTTACAATAAATATTGATATGATCATCATCTTTAAATGCTTTTCACTATAGAAAATGTACAGCCTTTTTATTTAGATATAGAAATAAATTTGCAATGATTTCTACATTTGCAATGAATTTTACAATGGAAATTTGCAATGAATTTTACAATGGAATTATCTTTGAATGATGTTTGCTAGAGAAAAAAAAATTTCATTTTTTTTTATATGGAAAAGAATTTACTGTGGTTTTTACTAGTGAAAATACATTAGCAATGATTTTTTCACCGGAAATTATCTTTAAATTAGTTTTACTATAAAAATAGTAAGGATTTTATTTTTCATATAGAAATAAAATTCGAATGATTTCTACTATATGAAATACGTTAGCAGTGAATTTTATTATGGAAAAATATTGGGAATGAATTTTACTATAGAAATATTCGAATGGTTTTTACTATGGAAAATTATTGGCTTCCCATTCTTTATCTAGGAAGGAATTTCCAGTGATTTTACTAAACAAAATACATTTGCAATGAATTTTACTGTGGAAATTATCTTTCAATGATTTTACTATAGAAAAACATCAGCTTTTATTCTTTATACAGAAATGAATTTTACTATGGAAATTACCTTTCAAATATTTTTGCTATAGGAAATAATTAACATTTTTTAAATATAGAAATGAATTTCCAATGATTTCTACTGTATATATTTCATTAAAAGACAAATTTGCTATGAAAATAATCAATGACTTTTATTATAGAAAATGTTTTGTCTTTTATTCTTTATATAGAAATGTATTTCCATTGTTTGCTACTATAGAAATACATTAGCAATTAATTTTACTCTAGAAATAATCTTTCTATGATTTTCACAATAGAAATTATCTTTCAATGATTTTTACTATAGAAATCATCTTTCAATGATTTTTACTATAGAAATCATCTTTCAAAGATTTTTACTATAGAAATTATCTTTCAATGACTTTTACTATAGAAATCATCTTTCAATGATTTTTACTATAAAAATCATCTTTCAATGATTTTTACTATACATTCATTTACAAATTGAAAATTTCTTGTAAGAATGCTGATCCTGATTTCTGTAAAAATTCCTTGTCCTAAAGTTTTATCATAGAAATTCATTGACTAGGTTTTCGTGCTTAATGAAATTTAAAACAAATATTTCCACTGGTGCCAATGGTACATTATTTCTTTGTTTTTTGTTTAATGGTATATCAAACTCCATAGGTTATTTGATGCCAAAGCCATCCTTGTAGAAGAACAGCGGTGATACTAAATGGTAGATTGTATTCCAAAGAAAAAGAAATGTGTATTGTCAGAGTATAACAGATGACTAAAGAAACAAATAAACAATCAGAGGTTTTATCGAAATTGAAATTTGGGAGCAAATCTCTGTTTTCTAGACACGGAAGACTGAAAGAGAATTTGTTGCTCAAATTGAAGATACAAACTTGCTAGAATTATTAGATAGATTGATAGTTATAATGTGAGATAGATAGATAGATAGATAGATAGATAGATAGATAGATAGATAGATAGGTGTTATATGATTCTCTAATGTGTGCAAATAAACGACTCATGTTAAACTGAAAGAGTAATGTATATATATATATATATATATATATGTTTGTGTGTGTGTGTGTGTGTGTGTGTGTGTGTGTGTGTGTATAAACAGGATTTTGGCATTAAATAATCAGCAATGGTTCATATGTCATGAAACCAAACCAAAACAAAACAAAACCTTTTGATGTCCTATTCATGATATCATACTGCATCTCCCCCCACACCTGATTCTCTACCTCTTGTCCGGTCACCGGGTGGCGCTAAAAAAATCCCTCTCCAAATTACTTTGGAAAGTTCGAAGTCCGATGGCCCGTAGACAAGTCTGCTACCACTGTCCTCGAAATGGGGATCTAGGGATCTGGAGAAACACCGACTTGCTGAAAGACTGCCTAATCGAGGCCGATCCTTGTCGAGAGACACTGTTTAGGGACAAATGGTGAGAGACGGCTTTCCTCGCCAGGAGTCGGAGGTCGTTGTCAGCCTAGGGGTGAAGCACCGTTCGCCCGCGAGTGCCGTAAGGCCCTCCGTAACCTTCATGGTTCCACTGAGCGCGAAAGGAAATGTATCGAGAATTAGTGGTGGGTTCCGCTTCGGATCTTCTCGTGGAGCGACTCGGCTGATCGCTGGGGGAGATTTGCTCTCAATGGAATTGGGTGCAAGGCTTGAGCTTCTTGAACACCTCCGAGTTCTTACTCACCTGACAACTTACCCGGAACGCGTTTCCCTTCAACGACTGGGCTCTCAGAGCATGCTTGGTAGACATGCTCGATTATCCTCGCTACGGCAGTGGTTTAGAGGAAACGGCTTTGCACGCCTTCTACTACTGCGAGCGGGTTCGCCCGTTCTGGAGACTCTTCTGGGAGTGGACGGTCTGCATCAATCCCAATCATCTCGTGCTGCTTGATGTAGGTTATGTAGTGGACAATGTTGACCCTCTGTATCAGGCTGAGAAGCATGTGATGTTTCTCGCAATCCTAGCAGTGGCTAGAATGGCGATTTGGGATACACGAACGTGATCTGAGTTTGTTCTTTAGACATCAGCTTAGGGCAAAAATTAGATACAATAGAAAACGCTTGGACCGCATAACATTCGACAATAAGTGGGTGTATGTAGCATGCCTGGTCGTACGAAAGGGGGTAACGTTTGAGTCATCCTTCCCTCCCTTTCCTGCGCATGGCAACGATGGTCCGGGTCCTTCGGGACCCCACCTCCGGTAAGTAGGATTTCTTGTACCCCTTTACCCCTTAGTTAGTTGTATGAGGTGTGTCATTGGCCCTATCACTTAGTTGTTAGTCTCCAAGATCCTCCCGATTCCCTATTTTTTATCACCTTAACCTTCCTCCAGTCCCACGTTTTGAGGATCTTGGACCCACATTATTGTAATCCATGCTACCCTTTCCTCGCCGCGCCTTCCCACACGTTTCTTTTATCTAATTAATTTAGATCCCCTCCCCCATAGGGAGGGTTCAGCTTGTTTTCAGTCCGCTCGGACACTGGAAAACAGTCGACTCTCCTCATCATAGACGCGGGGACGGGAGGGTATCCAAACGGACGGGGTTTTATTCTTGTTTTTACTAAATATTAGGGTTTTTTTCTCTTCTTCCCATCATTGCTTAATCGTACATATGTCTTCATTTGTAAATAAATCATTCATTTCACCTGCTTTAAAGTAGGTTCTCAAAGAACAAATGCTGTATTTTGGTGATCATTGCGTGCTTGTTGATGCATGGCTGTCTTTAGTGTATAGCGTGTCTGGGTTGGTGAAAGTGTAATATACATTCCACTGATATTTTGCATTCAGATCACCCTAGCGCCTCGCTGAGAGATACGCTCACACAGTGACTCCTCCTTTGTGGTTGCTTTAGCCATTTGGAGTTGTTCTGGCTGAGACCCTATTTTTTGTGGTTGACGCTTACCACAGAAAGGCTTCAGCTGTTATCCTACGAATTGAGGTTGATCTTCGAATATATCTGCTCCCCGACTCGGCCATGTTTAGGGAAGGAGGTCTCCAGCCTTGAGTTGGAGTATCTCCGACGATTACACTTGGAATCGTTAAAGCAGACATCCAGGAGGAAAGGGCCTCCCGATTCCAGCCGTTCACGCGAACTGACCGCGCCCCTGTTGAACATCCCGGTCTCCTCAACCCCAGTCAATAAATTTGCGCCCGTTTTCTTGTTACACTGTTACCCTTGCGTTTGTCTCTTTATTATCTTGTTTGTTAATAATTATTCACATTTCTAAACCAAGTAGAGTCCACATCCTTATCGGCCCTGCTACAGGTGAACACTCTAACCATTATACCAATGAGCCGGTTTTATGTATGCGTTTGTGCTAATCTTTGAATATGTTTGAATCTTTCTATGAAAGTAATGGTATATTTCAAGTTTTATTTTAGCTTAAAAAATCTAACTGAAAAGGTTAAAAGCACAATGTGTATGTGTCTATCGACGGGTGTCTATGTGGGTGGGTGCCTGTTCATAAGGAGGAAGTAAATTTGTCATTATTCTGCGTGTGCTTGTACGTGTTCGTGAATATATGTATGTGTATGTGTGTGTGTTCGTATGTGTCTGTAAGTGTATGTGTGCGTGTTTATGTGTTTTTGTATATACGTGTGCATGTGCATGTTCGTTTGTATGTGTATATGCGTGTCTATGTGTATGTGTGACAGTGTGTGCATATACGCGCGTGCGTGTGTATGTGTGTCTTTTTTAGGAGGAAATAAGAAAAAATCGAAAGTAAATGTTTAAGTTACAATTTTGGCCAAGACAATTTTATTTATTTTATCAAATTTCTGTTTTCTATTAATAAAACTAAATGTTTCTGTAATATTAATAGAAATCAGATTTAAAATAAAATTTTATTTCAGGTTAAAAAAGCGAATTTCTTCGGACTTTTTTCTAATATTGTCGTTTAGAATTTGAAATAGCTGATGATACCCTGTCAGTCTCTTTTCTCTCCCTCACTATTTCTTATACTTGATTCTCTTTCCCTCTCTTTTATTTTTTTTTAACTCTCACTCCCTTTTCCGTTCTGTCCAATGTAACACGTGATCATTCTAATGGCATGACAAATCTCATCCAATGAAATTCCTCATAATTTTCCGACGTCAAAGCTCTTTCCCAAATATTGTGCTTATTTTGAAATCATCAGTCTAGTAAGAAGGAATGGAAGTTTTTACTTCTTAATTTTCATTCGAACGAATTAAAGAAAACAGTGAAACTAAAACGGTATAAACTGGAAGTAAAAACTTTATCGATTTCACAATATTCCAACTTTCCTAAAGAAAAGGAAACATAATTCAATGCCTCTTTAATATAATTGAAAAAAAATCTTTATTTTATTCCCCTTTTTTCTCTTTTCTTATAGCCTCTTTTAAATCAAAAAATGTCGAAAAATCTTTTCTTGGAATCAAAGTAAAAAGTCCAAGTAAGAAATTATCCTGATCAATTTGTTAGACAATCAAATAAGTTGATAAGTTTTTATGTTGATGAAATATTTCCTTACATTGTATATTAATTTACAAAAGTTTTTAGCTCAGAAGTGGCATAAGGCCGGATGAATGGGGCTCTCAATGAGAATCGAACTCACCCGTGAAGTTTTGCATGTCTTGCTTATTAACCATTATACCAACCAAGAGCGACGCTTCTCTCATTTTTTGTTCTCTCTCTCTCTCTCTCTCTCTCTCTCTCTCTCTCTCTTTAAATAGCACCCTTTCTTTCTCATTAGTTTGTATGTGGCTGTTGTTGTATTAATAAAATTATAAAGAAAAAGAATGAGACAACTTATTAATGTGTGCGCACGCAAAGGTATGTATACGTGTGTGTGCCCGGGTTTATGTACACGTATGTGTGCCCGTGTGTATATACGTGTGTGTACCCGTGTGTATGTATACGTGTGTGTGCCTGTGTGTATGTATACGTGTGTGTGCCTGTGTGTATGTATACGTGTGTGTGCCCATGTGTATGTATACGTGTGTGTGCCCGTATGTATGTATACGTGTGTGTGCCCGTATGTATGTACACGTGTGTGTACCGCTGTGTATGTATACGTGTGTGTGCCCGTATGTATGTATACGTGTGTGTACCCGTGTGTATGTATGCGTGTGTGTGCCCATGTGTATGTATACATGTGTGTACCCGTGTGTATGTATACGTGTGTGTCCCCGTGTGAATGTATACGTGTGTACCCATGTGTATTTATACGTGTATGTACCCTTGTGTATGTATACGTGTGTGTGCCCGTGCGTATGTATACGTGTGTGTACCCCTGTGTATGTATACGTGTGTGTGCCCGTGTATGTATACGTGTGTGTACCCGTGTGTATGTATACGTGTATGTGCCCGTGTGTATGTATACGTGTGTATGCCCGTGTGTATGTATACGTGTGTGTACCCGTGTGTATGTATACGTGTGTATGCCCGTTTGTATGTATACGTGTGTGCGCCCATGTGTATGTATACGTGTGTGTACCCGTGTGTATGTATACGTGTGTGTACCCGTGTGTATGTATACGTGTGTATGCCCGTGTGTATGTATACGTGTGTGTACCCGTGTGTATGTATGCGTGTGTATGCCCGTTTGTATGTATACGTGTGTGCGCCCGTGTGTATGTATACGTGTGTGTACCCGTGTGTATGTATACGTGTGTGTACCCCTGTGTATGTATACGTGTGTGTACCCGTGTGTATGTATACGTGTGAGAGCGCATGCGCTTGTAGGTGGTTTGTGAGTAGAAGCAGCTGGACGTCATTTCCTTTACTACACGATTCTTCCCCATTTCTCTCTCTTTTTCCTTTCTCAAAATTCCTATTCTTCCTATTCTATTTATCTATTAGTTTGTCAACCTGTATGTGTGTAGAAATCTGTGCATATGTGCGTGTGAGTATACGTATATATATATATATATATATGTGTGTGTGTGTGTGTGTGTGTGTGTGTGTGTGTGTGTGTGTGTTTGTTTGTGTGATTAAGTGTGTGTGGGGGGGGGTGTATAAGTTAAAAAATTTTTCTTCAAAAACGCAAAATCAATAAAAAAAAATCATGAAGTTTAATCTTTTATTTTTGTCTTACAGAAAGTGTGTATACACATTTAAGTGAAGATTTAGAAAAACAATCCAATTTAAAACGCGAAAAATTATGGCAAAATTACGAAGACTTCATTGAGGAATTTAGAGAGAAAACACACGAAATGTGTGAGGAATTACGACGAATAACAAAAGAACAAGTCAAAAAACGGCGAAAATTCCAAAATGAAACAATTTAGGACCTTAATTTGCACAATTTTTTTAAAGGGCCAAAAGAGAAGAATATTGTTTTTGGAGTGGAATCGGTGGCAAGGAAATTGGCCTCATCATCCCCCGAGTTGTATGAAAAAAATAAACGAACCGCTGAGGGAAATGCAATTGCAGATGGAATTTTCTGAATTTTGGCAGAAATTCCTTCAAGAACTCCAAAATAAAATGATTGGTTCTTGGTCTTTTGATTATTCCGATAATTTCATTGAATTTTCTTCTTTTTTAAAAATTAAAAAATCATTAACACAAAAAACAAAGAGTCTTTTACCGTTTGTCAAATAACAAAAAACAATTTTGATTTGTAATTTTGAAAGATTTCTTATCAATTTTTACACAGAAAAAGGCTAATACATAAAAATTATTGACACTGGGGAATCGGAGGGTAGGGTGATTGGGTTTAATGTCGTTGTCCCATAATTCGTGCTGATCCCTCAACTTTAACTTGTAAAATATTTTGTTTTAATGAAAATAGACAAAATCTTCAATTATTCGAAACTGAAAGAAAAAAATTGGATTTTTTAAAATGGATTTGGAGGAATTTATTTTTGTAATTTGAAAGGAATTTTTGTATTTTTTCTAGAAAAAATTTACATAAAAATTTGCATAAATTTCAGAAAACGTCTGAATTATGGCTAAAAATTTTTGCTTCAAGGGAAAAAAAATTTGTTTGTCTTGAAATTGATAAAGAATATTTAATTAAAACTTAATTTAAATTTACTATCCCTTTTTCTTATACAATTTTCTTATCCCTTTTTTATTTCATTCTTCTACTCAATATGATAATTTAAAATTTAATCGATAGTAATGGTCGTAAAAGAAATAACTGAACATCAAAATTTTATAATGTTCACCTCTGATACTTGCATTAAACATTAATTTATTCTCTTGAAAACTGACTCACAATTAATTTTTTAAGCAAAGTAACAAGCCACTCATTATTTTGCCGGTATATGCGGGTTTTTTTTTTTTGTTTTTTTTTTTAACTCTATGGCGTTATGAAAGATGTTAATGAAACTAAACTAATAAGGACAGAAATATTTTATGACAAATCATTTATTTCAATTGTTCAGCTAGTTATTAAAAATATTCGTATTTTAAAATAAAGTTTTTAAAACAATGAATTGAATTGAATTGAAAACAAAGAAATTTTTTTTTTCAGAATTTCTTGAAAAAAGCAGATCAAAAGAGTGTACTTGGCTGGTTCCTGCTGCTACTATGAAGAGAGCACTCTTAAAAAAATAAGCAGAAAATTTTGGGATTGCATATCTTGAAGATAAACAAATATGAAAACTGTTGTTTTTTATGAATATGTAGTTTAGACTTCTTCTATGACGTCATCGCAGCTCTGTTGAAAAAAAAATTAGATTAAATTAAATAAAAAAAAAAAATAACATAGGAGTCGTTATTGTGCAAGGACCGTCAAAATAGGCTCTTCCTAGTTTTCAAATTCAAATCCACAATAAAATTTTGAAGTGGATAAAATGTAAGTAAATTGCATGAGAGGAAATTTGTTTTCGGATTGACCTAACAAAAATATTGTTTTTAAAACTCCACCAAAAAAAAAGAAAAGAAAAACAAAACACAAAATTAAAATTCTATTTTGAGTATTTTAAAAACAAAATTAAAATTTTCAAATAACTTTTTCAAGGTGTTCACATCGTAAATTTAATTCTTTTTTATATGTAGTCTTCTCGTTTTTGATCTTTCTGGAAATGTAAAAATTAGCGATTGGAATTTTTTTATAATTCAAATGACAGACACAACGTTGAAGTCCTCCTGGTAAGTGAAAAAAATATCTTCTCAAGGCTTTTTTTTTTAAATGAAAGAAGCTATTCATAATAAAATAACAAAAAATTCATTAAAATTTCAACATGTTCAAAATTGATTTTGAAATCCTGGATAAAAATATTTTCGGACATTTCGTTTTTATTAAAAATAATTTAAAGACGATCCAAAAATTATATAAGCCGATTATCGAAATGAAAAACATGGGAGCGACTATTGGATGTAGAAAATATCCAATATAGTGTGGATGTCACATGGAATGCCCCAGGGTAGTCTTGTAATCTCAGCAAGAGGTCACTCACATCTGGGCCAGATGAATTATCGACATCTTAATCGTCCGACCTTATTAAAAACTGAAGTCGCTCAAAGGGTGGCATGTCATGTATTTGTGATATTCCACACAGAAAGAAATGAATGTGAAAAAAAGAATTGGATTTTAAAAAAGATATTTGATTTGTGTTTTGAAACACCTTAAAGGTTAAAATGAATGAACGCGTCTTCAATTTTTTTCACCTGCAAAATGCCGTCTCCATAAAGTGCCGCCCGGGGCCCCACGGCCCCCTTTGCACTGCCACTAGACTCTAGACACTATGACCTTACATCGTCGAATCGAAATCTTGTTTAAAAAGAAAAATTTCTTAAGTATTGTAAACGGTTCTGAATTGAGTGAAGAAAAATGAGAAGAAAAACATGTTGTAGTCATTTATTAAGCTTAGCACAAGGTCAGAAGTATGGGGCACTTAGTGAGAATTGACTTCACTATCAATGAATCCCCAAAAGCTGCCCTAAAAAGAAATATATTTTATTTGTCAACAGTTAAACTGAAACCTTTTACTTTCAATTCGGCTTAAATTACTTCCGAATTTTAGATATTCGTCGACGATTTCGTTTTGCTATTTGAAACATATTTTAACCTTACTTTTTAATCGTCATTTGAAACAAAGTAAATACCCTTAAATTCAACACTTATAAATAGTTAAAAGATATTTTGGTTTTCTTTACCCGAAGGAGAAATATTATTTATCAATGATTATTTTTTTACTTTGATTTATATTAAATCGACTTTTTCTTCTAATTACATAAATAATGAGTTCTGTTTAACTTGAACAATTCATTAAGTTTCCATTCTTAATGGATATAAATTATTACATATGATTTGAATTTGTTTTAAATATTGTTTACCTAAAAATATTTACTTCTTTACCATCGAATTTTCTTAATAGTTTGTCTTTATTTGTATTTACATGAAATAAAACTTAAGTTAGATAAGTTATAAGATAGATACAAATAGTGCGTGTGTGTGTGAAAGTGCGTGCGTGCTTGTCTGTGTGTGTATTCATGACACACTCATACAGAGAGAGAGAGAGAGAGAGAGAGAGAGAGAGAGAGAGAGAGAAGAGAGAGAGAGAGTGAGAGAGAGAGAGGTTGAGAGAGAGAGAGAGAGGGTGAGAGAGAGTGAGAGAGAGAGGGTGAGAGCGGATATAGGTTTATGTTTTATGATTTTACCCACTTGATAAAATCATTAAATTGAAAATTTCAATTCAAATTAAAACCCGAACATTTTATTGTATTATGCTTGTCACTGTTTATAAACATGTCACGACAAAATCCTTCCAATAAAATATCAAGATCTGAGGGTTGAATTAAAACATAACGAAAATCTAAACAATTCCTAATAGTTGGGTATTTGTTTGTTTTTATCTTTCTTATTTTTACTTATTCAAAAGTGATTAACTGGACTCATATTCAAATAACATACTTCAAATATTTTTTTTAAATAACTCTAGGGGCTGTCCCCGTGGTGTAATGATTAAAGCGATGGACTGCGGAATCGTAGTACTGCAGTCGCGCTATTACATTCACTTTCGGGCAAATACACTTGGGAAAGGTATGAACCCCCTTATCCTCCCAGCTATGGGTTAAATAGTACCACTACTGTTCTTTTAGGAGAATGGCTTTGGCATTAAATAACCTAAAAAGAGTTGATATGCCATTAAACAAAGAAAGAAAGAAAAATAAATCTTTATTAATACTGTCCAAGTGATTTTCACTGTAACTCATTTTGTTTAATGATTTTACACGGATAAATTTGTCTTATTATTTTACACCTTCGAGAGTTTTCACACTAGCGTTATCTGATAGTTTTTCACTGAAGTTTGAGTGACAACAAGTCTCCTCAGGCCTCCAGGACTCTTCTCAGTATTCTGGTCGATCTTAGTAATGCTGTAGTCTGGATGGTGTCCTCTTGTCTTCTGATTTCTAAGTCTTCTAGTTCCTTTAACAATCCTTTTGGACTGTTCCCAGTGCACCAATAACAACTGATATCACCGTCACCTTCATGTTCCATATTTTTTTAGTTCTCTAGCAAGGTCTAGATATTTATCTCTCTTTTCACTTGCTTTTAATTTTACTCAGTGGTCCACCAGAACGTCAAAGTTTATTATTCAGCAGGTTCTCTTTTTTGTGTTGTTGTTGTTGTTGTTGTTGACTATGCCTAAGTCTAGTCGTCTTGCCGATATTTGGTGATCAATTTGTATCTCAAAATTCCAGAGAACTTAGCACGTCTCAATCTCCAGGACGGATTCCAGGTTATGTATATACCACTTGTTCGAATGGTCAAATTAAAATTTCTTTACCTCCAAAAACCAGTCGTTTAGCTGAATATATATCGGTGAGGAATTTGGTGTTTGAATCGAGCATTTATAGTTGGTAAATTTTATTTGTTTAATCTTAAATGAAATATGAATTGTAAACATCATACGTACATATACACACACAGACACACTGACACACAGAAGTCTATACACACACAACCCCGACCACACATATGTATACATACAAGTACACACGCAATTATACGTATATACATATGTACACGCACATATAAACACACACACACACACACACACACACACACACACTAACTAACTAACTAACTACAGGTTAATCCTGTTTTTTCGAAGGGAGGGAGGCGATGGAGGATTTCAAGGAAAATTACACGTTCCCCCCCCCTAGAACTGTGAGTCGGAAAACCAAATTTTATTTTGTCGTCTCTTTTTGTTTTTTTGACATTCTAATTTGTGCTGAGAATGTGGAATATAATATTAAGAAAATTTTGGAAAAAGAAAAAGATTTTTCGGTGTATATACTGAGACCTATGTCTAATTATCAGAGACTCTGTGTGTGTGTGTGTGTGTGTGTGTGTGTGTGTGTGTGTGTGTGTGTGTGTGTGTGTGTGTGTGTGTGTGTGTGTGTGAAAGAGAGAGAGGGCGGATAGAGGCTTATGTTTTATGATTGTACCCACTTAATAAAATCATTAAATTGAAAATCAGCCGGTGTAATGGTTAACAAGCTAGAATAACAAATGTTCATGAGTGAATTCGAGTCTCACTGTGTGCCCCACTTATACGTCACATCTTAGCAAAAAATGTTTAATGATTTACTTAATGTCTAATTATCAGTGACTGTGTGTGTGTGTGTGTGTGCGTGTGTGTGTGTGTGTGTGTGTGTGTGCGAGAGATAGAGATAGAGAGAGAGAGAGAGAGAGAGAGAGAGAGAGAGAGAGAGAGCGGATATAGGTTAATTTAGAACATAATGAAAATCTAAATAATTCTTAATAATTGAGCATTTGTTTGTTTTTTCTTCCTTATTCTTGTTTTATTAAAAATGATTACCTGGCCTCATATTCAAATAATAAATTCTAAACATTCTTTTTAAATTATTCTTTACAAATGCTGTTCAAACGATTTTTACAGAAACACTTTTTGTTTAATGTTTTAACACGGATAAACTTGGCTTCATATTCTATTCCATATTTCAAAGGATTAATATGAAAGCTTTGTCATGTGAGCATAAAAACAAATGCTGAAAAATAAAATAAAATGTTTCTTCATTTCCATTGCTACCAGATCTACTCTAACCAGGAATAGTAGTACCTGATAGGGTTATATCTAAGGGTCAAGTAGAAATGTTTGACATTTAGACTGTGTGCAAACAAATAATTTCTGCTAAATTGAATTGTTAGAAATAGAACTGTTTGATTATTTCACTGTGTGCAAACAGATCAATAATGTTTAATTGAATTGTTAGGGATACATAGCAATACTTGAAACCATTTATCTGTGTGCAAGTTAATGAGTACTGTTGATGAGAATTTAACGATGAATTTTTGGTGTGTATCAAAATACGATTTTTATTCAGCACTAGATTCATCTTTGTTTAGTCTGGCGTGACAAAAACATGAATTAAAATTAAAATATTATTGTATATTCATTGTATAATAAGGAAGGCATTACGATGCGAAAGACATCCCTTCTCCTATTCGCTTTACTCAAAATACTTAAAACATTCTGACAGATTTTTTTCTTGTTTCGACTTTTCAAAAATAAATAGCGTTCACTTTTAAGAGTTATTAAAATAAACATTTAGCTTCTCTTTTTTTAAAAAAAACTTTTACCATCTTTCT